>ML346258.1:0-41914 GCA_005239505.1 Nicotiana paniculata
ACCCCCCCCCCCCCCTTGAAGAAGAATAGTTGGTTCATCCCTTTTTTTTCTTTGTCTCAATTGGTGGTTACCCCCAGTCCCATCAGGGGTAAATTTAGATTTCTTTAAAGCCCCCAAATGACAACTTAGGGGGCCCACAATGTATATAAAAATTCTATACGACTAAGTATAAGTTAATACTTAGTTTTTGCTTAGCCGTTTTAATATATTAATGCTAATATGACTTTTGTTGAGTTTCTGTTTCAATCTTTAAGTCTTTTGCATGCTTCATTTTTCGAGGTTTTAGTTTTATCTCTGAGTTTTGCATATAGAATGCTTTAGATTACTCGTAATTTTTTCGTAATAGTCACGGTGTCATATTAAATGTGTGCCTTTTTGTAGTAGGCATAATTTATGGAAGAGGGCCCTTTATAATTGAGATGAAGAAGACGTCTCAACTGCATGATAATGCAATAGAGTGATAGGAATTTTACACATGTTTAAGAATGTTTCCAAGGAAAGTTTTTTGTTTGAACTTCCAGGACATTTTACATGTGTTTGATTATCGTCTAAAACTCATGTTGCAACTGTTTTTGTTTAACAGATTTGATATACTCTTGTATTTCGTAACTGCTTTTCATAGGTAACAAATTTTCGATATTAATACAAGGGAACAACTGTTTTTCACTAGTAACAGTTTTTATAAAGATTGGGGTTCTTACCCGCAACTGTTTTCGTTGGAAACAATTTTCTAATAAGTACGAGGGAAATGTTTTCATATTCGTAACTGTTTTTATTTGATAACGGTTTTCTGACAAATACAAGGATTTAGATCTTTCATCCATAACTGTTTTATTTGATAACAGTTTTTTTGAATGAGTACACTGATGATGATCTTTTACCCTTAATTGTTTTTGTTATAACAACTTTGAATAAGTATAAAGATGTACATTTCTTTCTTTCGATTCTGCTCGTATCACTTGTCTCGTTGGGTAGATGGGTCTTCAGGGTCGAGCTTTTGACTTTATGATAGTATTTTTGCTTCGTCTTAGCCTTCCATACTGTATAGTCCCCCAAGTGTTTGAGCTTTGAAGAATGAAATCTCGAGCCCTTGATTATTCCTTCCTTGTGGTCTTTTCATGAGAAGGAAAAAAATTCCAGACTCGAAGGTATATAGTTTTTTAGATGATGACTACTTAACCCTTTAAAACGTTCATCAGAAAGTGTAACCCTAGACCGGGAATTGTGTTATTTCCTCGCGTCTTTGAAGGTCTAATATCATCATCTGGTGATGGGTTAGCTTTATGCCTATCATATAAAAAAGTTAGTAAAAATTTTAAATATTCAAAAGAAAATCGAACGTGTGATACCTGACGGGGGGGTATTCTTTTCCTTAGAAGTAATACTTATTTAGGTGGATGGAGTTCCATCTAATTGGTAGAACTCTGTTGTCCATAGTTCCAACTCATAGGCGCCTTTCCCAGCTATTCCTCGGATTTTGTAAGGTCCTTCCCAGTTTGGATTTAGCTTTCCTGCGTTCACTTCTTTCGTTGATTGAAAGACTTTTTTGAGGACGAAGTCCCCAATATTGAAGTACCTGAGATTAGATTTACGGTTATAATAATGCTCTATGATTTATTTTTGAGCCGCCATCTGTATTAGTGTTTATTCTCTCCGTGGTTCGAGCACGTCCAGATTGGTCCTCAATTCGTCGTTGTTTGCTCCCTCCATGGCTGTTGAGAAACTTATGTGGTTCGCCAATCTCCAGAGGTATTAAGTCTTCTGAGCCGTAGACAAGTGCGGACGGGGTTTCTCCCGTGGCTATTTTTGAAGTTGTTCTGTATGCCCATAATACCGTTGGTAACTCAACAGGCCAGTTTCCTTTGTCTTTATCTAGTGCATATTTAGATTGTTGATGATGACCTTATTCATTGACTCAGCTTGACCATTAGCCACGGGGTGGTATGGTGTTGAAGTGGTCCGTTTGATTTGCCAGCTTTCGAAGAATTCTGTGATTTGCGAGCCTATGAATTGTGGGCCATTATCGCACACGATCTCCTTGGGTATTCCAAAGAGGCATATTATGTTTCTCCATAAGAAGATTTTAACTTCCTTTTCTCGCACTTGTTTGAATGCTTCTGCCTCTACCCATTTTGTAAAATAGTCGATTAGCATCAACAAAAACCGTACTTGTCCTTTAGCTATTGGAAGAGGTCCCACTATGTCCACAACCCATTTCATGAAAGGCCATGGGGGTATTATTGGATGCAATAATTACACTGGTCGATGCATGTTATTGGCAAACCTTTGGCACCTGCCACATTTGGATACGAAGTTCTCAGATTCTTCTTCTATCTTAGGCCAATAGTATCCAGCTCTGATTAGGGTTTTCACTAAGGATCTCGCCCTTGAGTGATTTCCACAGTGTCCTTCGTGGACTTCTTTCATGACAAATTCCGTTTGGTTAGGTCCGAGGCATTTATCTAGGGGTCCTCCGAACATATTGTGATAAAGCGAGTTGCGAATAAGGCAATACCGTGCAGCTTTGCGGCGAAGTGCCTGAGCTGCTTTCCTGTCTTCAGGTACGGTGCCATTCTGCAAAAAATTAAGAATTTCGTTTCTCTTATCCCAGGTTAAGTTGTTGAAATTTACCTCATTCCTGTCCTGGTCGATCATTGAATGAAACAGTTGGACGACAATTGCATTTTCTTTGTTTCTTACTTTCGTGACTGCTGCGAGGTTAGCTAATGTATCTACTTCTGTATTTTCCTCTCTATGTATTTGCATTACCTTCCATGTTTTGAATTGTCTCACGAGCTCTCGTGCTTTTTCAAGATACTGTTGCATTCGAGTCTCTCGAGCGATGTAAGTCCCCTACATCTGATTTACTACCAGTTGGGAGTCGCTGTTGATCACAATTTTCTCGATTGAGAGCTCTCGTGCGAGTTCAAGCCCTGCAATAACAACTTCGTACTCTGCTTCATTGTTAGTTATAGGATAACACTTTATAGATTGCCGTGTATTTTCACCCGTGGGTGATATTAAGACTATGCCTAAGCCGACACCTTTTATGTTTGAGGAGGCATAGGTGCATAGGGTCCATAGGCCCGGATTAGCACCGTTAAAAAGTTGTAGCTCTTTTTCTACTTCAGGTACAATGCTATTTCTAAAGTCAGCAACAAAATCAGCTAGTATTTGAGACTTAATTGCAATCCTAGGCTGATAGACTATTTCATGCTCACTTAATCTATGGACCACTTTGCTAATCTTCCTGAAGATTCCTGTTTATGCAGAATATTTCTTAAAGGATATGAAGTCACAACGGTGATCGAGTGGCATTGAAAATATGGTCGTAACTTTCTAGATGCCATTATTAAAGCTAAGGCTAACTTTTCTAGATGTGGATATCTAGTCTCAGCATCCATCAAAGTTTTACATACATAATAGACAGGTGATTGCTTACCTTTTTCTTCTCTTGCCAGTACTGCACTTACAGCAATTTCTGAAACAGCCAGGTAGATGTACAATCTTTCCCCTTCTTTTTGCTTTGAAAGCAGCGGTGGTTTCGATAAATAAATCTTCAGATTCTTAAGGGCTTGCTGATATTCTTCAGTCTATTCGAACTGATTCTGCTTTTTGAGAACTGAGAAGAATTTAAAACTTTTTTTCGGAAAACTTAGAAATAAATCTTCCCAAAGTTGCTATTCTCCCTGTTAATCTTTGAACTTCCTTTTTATTTGTTAAAACATCAGGTATTTCTTCTATAGCTTTAATTTGAGCGGGATTTACCTCTATTCCTCTGGTCGATACAAGGAAACCCAAAAATTTACCTGATTGCACTCTAAAAGCGCATTTTTATGGATTTAGCTTCATATTATACCTGCGTAAAATATCAAAGGTAGTAGAGAGATGCTGGAAATGGTCTTCTGCTTGTGTTGATTTTACCAACATATCATCAATATAGACTTTCATCGTCTTTCCAAGATGTTCTTGGAACATTTTAGTCACTAACATTTGATAGGTAGCTCCAGCATTTTTCAAGCCAAAAGACATAACTTTATAACAGTAAATCCCCCTGTTTGTAATGAAGGAAGTTTCTTCCTCATCTGAGGGATCCATTTTAATCTAATTATAACCAGAATATTCCTCTAAGAAGCTTAATAATGCATGGCCTGCTGTGGCATCAATCATTTGATCTATATGTGACAATGGGAATGAATCTTTGGGGCATGCTTTATTTAAGTCAGTATAATCTACGCATACTCTCCATTTGCCATTATTTTTAGGTACTACCACGGTGTTTGCTAGCCAATTAGGGTACGTTACCTCTCGTATCGAACCAATCTTCAAGAGTTTTTGTACCTCTTCGCCGATCATTTGGTTCTTGAATGGTCCTTGCTTTCTTTTCTTCTGCTTAATAGGTACGAAGGATAGATATTCATTTATTTTATGAGTCATCACTTCTGGTGGGATGCCTGTCATATCTGAGTGGGACCACGCAAAGCAGTCTGCGTTAGACTTTAAGTAATCATTTAACTTACCTCTTCGACCCGGGGCCCAGCCTTGTGCCTATATACACTTTCTGTTCAAGCTTTTGTTCAGACAATGGAACAACTTTGAGCTCTTCCGTAGTTATTTTGATGTGTTCGTCTTCCTCCGGTTCATGAATGAAGTCCGGTCTGGAATCTGCATCTGTGTGGTCTAATGCACCTCCTGTGGTATCTTGATTCACCTTCTTGTAAGTATTTTCTTTCGTACTTGTTTCAACAATAATACCTTCCATACCTATTTGGGTAGTAATTTCTTCCATGCCTGTTTGGGCGGTGTTACCCGCTTGGGAGATTCCCTTATCTCGTGATTCTTCTACCTCTATTCTTGTGCTAGTGTACCACAGAGTTTATATTTCTTGCGGTCTACTGGTCGCCTCTAATTTGCCAAATCCCTCATTAAGAGGGGAATTTAATTACTTGATGCAAGGTGGAGGTATTGCTTTCATGTCGTGGATCCATGGCCTTCCCACGATTACGTTATAAGCCATGTCAGTATCGATGACTTGGAACTTGGTACTTTTGATCACCCCGTCAGCATAAGTGCTAAGTTCAATTTCTCCTTTTGTTATAACCATAGAGTTATCAAACCCTGATATGGCTCGTGCCCTTGGGTTTACTTGATTCCCCGTTAGCATTTCTTCCACGACTCTTAGCAAAATGATATTGACTGAACTTCCTGGATCAATCAACACTCTTTTTATGTTAGTGTCATGAATAAGTAAATATATTACCAGAGCATCGTTGTGAGGAAGCATTAATCCGCCAATATCTGCATCATCGAAGGTTATATCTTCCTCTTCCATATTTTCATGAACCCGTTTTCCATGTGTAATTGTGAACGTTGTGGTTGTTTTGCAGACCACTCCGTTTACTTCTTCACCTCCGTGTATCACGTTGACGGTTCATTTTGGAGAAGGAGGCTTTGGGGCCTGCTGCCTGTTCTTCATATATGCATGTTTACCTTTATCTCTAAATAATTCTGTTAAATAGCCCTGTTTCAGTAAATTTTCTACTTCACCTTGTAAAAATCTGCAATCTGCAGTTTTGTGCCCATGATCATTATGGAATTCACACCAGTGATCTGGGTTCCTTCTATTTGGATTTGATCGCATCTATTTAGGCCACTTAACCTTGTCTCCCATGTTCCTCAATATTGAGACAAGTTCAATAGTACTTACATTAAAGGTATGATCCCCAATTCGAGTATTACCTCTAGGTCGTTCATCTCGATCTTTTCTAGATCTAGACGAGGATGAGTCTACGTCTCTTCCTTGTGGTCTATAGTATGACCTAGTGTTTTCGAACCTGGGATGAATATCACGTCCCGAGGGTCCTAAGTAAGGATCGTACCTGTTTTTACCTGGTCTTCTGTCCGATTCAGGGCGTCTGGATCTGGAATGATCTTCATCTCTTTAACGAGCAATGATATCTTCCTCTATTCTGAGTTTAGTACTATACCTGTTATATACATCGTTCCACGTTGTAACGGGGAATTCTCTTAGACTTTCCTTAAGTCGTCTCGTGGCTTCTGAACTATTATCGTTTAGGTTGCTTGGAAATGCCATGGCTGCCCAATTATCAGGCACCCTGGGTAATTGCATTCTTTCTCGTTAAAACCTGTCTACAAACTCATGGAGTATTTCCGTGTCTCCTTGTTTTATTCTGAATGTGTCTTCCATTCTTTTCTCAACTTTTTGCGCACCAGAGTGTGCTTTTATAAATGAATCTGCAAGCTCAACAAAAAGGTCAATAGAATTTTCAGGGAGAAGAGAATACCAGCTTAGGGCTCCTTTGGTAAGTGTTTCCCCAATTTTTTTGACAAGGTTTGATTCAATCTCTTATTTTGTTAAGTAGTTGCCTTTTACTCCAGTAGTGAAAGCAGTCACATGATCACGTGGATAAGTTGTTCCATCATACTTGAGAACGTCAGGCATTTTAAACTTCTTGGGTATAGGCAAAGGTACCGCACTTGGCTTCCAAGGTTGTTGAGAATACCTATCAACATCAATGCCTTTGATAATAGGCGGTACTCCAGGAATTTGTTCGATGCGATCGTTCTGCTCCTTCATTTGTTTCTTCATGGTTAGCAGTAAATTTTGTAATTCAGAGTTATTAGATGTACCTGGCCTCGCCTCGAGAGATTCATTAGGAGTATCTCCTCTTCCTGAGTTTGCCAACCCAGATTGAGAATTTTCATGGTGATGGTATTATTGGGGGGTGGCGTCGGTGGTGTAGATAACGCAGCCGGTAATCCACTCGCAAATTCTTGCAAAGCTTGTCTCACATACTCTGCAATCATTTACTTTACACGATCTTGTTCCACCGTTTGATCATTATCACCATTGTTGTTATTGGATCTTTCTGGGGATTGTTCCCTTAAACCGCGTGGGGTTCCTGAAGGCGATGGAACTGGGGTTCCATTCCTTTGCTGGTTGTTGTCGTTGGAGTTTGACATAGTTCAGAGGATATCACTTGAAAAGCAAACAAAGATTATCAGATTCCCGGTAACGGAACCAATTTATTTAACCAAAGAATTAAATCGTTTGACTAAAGTTATTTCTAATATGAACACGGGTTACTGATAATCAAGGAAAATAGAGAAAAATGAATAATAGACAATATTGCAGAAATATAGAAAATCAAAGTAGATTGTATTCGAGAATCAGATGCCTTTACAAGCTGTATTCCCCTCCCTTATATAGGAGATTCCTTGATATAACGTAAAACTCTTGCTATGGTTGCCCATTAATGACTTATTATGATATTAATGAGGCGTTACAAAGGATAACGGTAATTGGGGTACGGTTACATATGTACGAGTAATCAATTGTGGGTTCTTGAATCTAACCGTAGACTTGTCCAGATTCATTCTGACCGTTTCTCTTCCCTGTTTTGATCAGTTGAGTTTCCTGTGGTTGATAAGCTCGAGGGTTTATTTAATCGTGCCTCTTTGTTCCGTACCTCTTCAAAGAATCACATCCAGCTGTTGCGTTCTCCTATGTCACATAACTAGCTGAGTTGTCAAAAGTTGGCTTACGTGTGAAACTCTTTTTTACCAATACAATACACTTGTATTTCATAACTGTTTTTCGTATGTAACAGTTTTTTCGAGTTAATACAAGAGAGCAACTGTTTTTCGTTCGTAACAGTTTTTATTCAAGTTGGGGTTTTCACCCGTAACTGTTTTTGTCGACAACAGCTTTCAATAAGCACGAGGAAAATTCTTTTGCATCCGTAACTATTTTATTTGATAACAGGTTTTTGAACAAGTACAAGGATTTTGATCTTTCAGTAACTGTTTTATTTGATAACAGTTTCCTATATGAGTATAAAGATTTCGTGACTGTTTTCAGTTACAAGAGTTTTGAATTAGTACAATGATGATGATCTTTTATCCATAACTGTTTTTTGTTACAACAGTCTTTCTTTTGAATAAGTACAAAGATGCGCATTTCTTCCTCGTGGTTAACATTGCTAACATTTTGCCTTTTAACCTGAACAGGTTCGAAGGTTTTTTGGATTAGAGGATTTGTGTTTGAGTCTTTGGTTCTTTCGATTTTGCTCGTATCACTTGATTTCCCCATACCCATATACCCATACTGTATAGTCCCCCAAGTGTTTGAGATTTGAAGAATGAAATCTCGAGCACTTGAATATTCCTTCCTTGTGGTTCTTTTCCCGAAAAGGAAAAACATACTGGACTCGAAGGTATATAATTTTTAGATGATGACTGCTTAACCCTTTGAAACGTCTATCAGAAAGTGTAACCCTAGATCGGGAATTCAGTTATTTCCTCGCGTCTTTGCAGGTCTAATATCATCATCTGGTGATGGGTTAGCTTTATGCCTATCATCTAAAAAGGTTAGTAAAATTTTAAATGTTCAAAATAAAATAGAACGTGGGATACTTAACCGGGGGTACTTCTTTTCCTTAAAATTAGTACTTCTTCAAGTGAATGGCATTCCAACTTGTTGGTAGGATTCTGCCGTCCATAGCTTCCAACTCGTAGGCGCCCTTCCCAGCTATGCCTCGGATTTTGTAGGGTCCTTTCTAGTTTGAATTGATCTATCTTGTGCCTGCTTCTTTCGTTGATTGAAAGATTTTTTTGAGGATGAAGTCCCCAATCTTGAAGTACCTGAGATGAGCTTTACGGTTGTAATAACGCTCTATGATTTTTTTTTTAGATGCCATCCATATCAGTGATGCTTCTCTCCGTGGTTCGAGCAGGTCCAGATTGGTCCTCAATTCATCGTCGTTTGCTTCCTCCATGGATGTTGTAAAACTTATACTTGGTTCGCCAATCTCCACAGGTATTAAGGCTTCTGAGCCATAGACAAGTGCGAACAGAGTTTCTCCCCTGGCTATTTTTGAAGTTGTTCTGTATGCCCATAGTACCGCTGGTAACTCCTCAGGCCAGTTTCCTTTGGCTTTATCTAGCCGCTTCTTTAGATTGTTGATGATGACCTTATTCGTTGACTCAACTTGACCATTAGCCACGGGGTGGTATGGCATTGAAGTGATCCGTTTGATTTGCCAGCTTTCGAAGAATTCTGTGATTTACGAGCCTATGAATTGTGGGCCATTATCACACACGATCTCCTTTGGTATCCCAAAGCGGCATATTATGTTTCGCATAAGAAGCTTTTAACTTCCTTTCTTGCACCTATTTGAACGCTTCTGCCTCTACCCATTTTGTAAAATAGTCGGTTAGCATGAGCAAAAATCGTACCTGTCCTTTAGATGTGGGAAGAGGTCCCACTATATCCATACCCCATTTCATGAAAGGCCATGGGAATATTATTGGATGCAATAATTCCGCTGGTTGATGCATGTAATTGGTAAACCATTGGCACCTGTCGCATTTGGATACGAGGGCCTCTTCTTCCATCTTAGGCCAATAGTATCCAGCTCTGATTAGGGTTTTCACTAAGGATCTCGCCCCTGAGTGTTTTCCACAGCGTCCTTCGTGGACTTCTTTCATCACAAACTCTGTTTGGTTAGGTCCGAGGCATTTTGCTAGGGGCCCCTCGAACATCTTGCGATATAATGAGTTGCGAATGAGGCAATACCGTGCAGCTTTGCAGTGAAGTGCTTGAGCTATTTTCTTGTCTTCACGTACGGTGCCATTCTGCAAAAAAATTAGGATTTCGTTTCTCCAATCCAAGGTTAAATTGTTGAAAGTTACCTCATTTCTATCATGGTCGATCGTTGAATGGAATAGATGAACGACAATTGCATTGTCTTTGTTTATTACTTCTGTGACGGCTGCGAGGTTAACTAATGCATCTGCTTCAACATTTTCCTCTCTAGGTATTTTTACTACCTTCAATGTTTTGAATTGTTTCACGAGCTCTCGTGCCTTTTGCAAATATTATAGCATCCGAGTCTCTCGAGCGATGTAAGTCCCCTGCATCTGATTTACTACCAGTTGGGAATCGCTTTTGATTACGATTTGCTCGATTAAAAGCTCTCGTGCAAGTTCTAATTCTGCAATAACAACTTCGTACTCTGCTTCATTGTTAGTCATAGGATAACATTTGATAGCCTGTCGTGTCTTTTCACCCGTGGGTGATATTAAGACTATGCCTTCAGGGACAATGCTATTACTAAAGTCAACGACAAAATCAGCTAATAGTTGAGACTTAATTGAAGTCCTAGGCTGATATATTATTTCATTCTCACTTAATTCTATGGCCCACTTGGATAATCTTCCTGATAGCTCCTTTTTATGCAGTATGTTTCTTAATGGTTACGAGGTCATAACTGTGATTGGATGACATTGAAAGTATGGCCTTAATTTTCTAGATGCCATGATTAGAGCTAAGGCTAAGTTTTCTAGTTGTGGATATCTAGTTTCAGCATCCAGTAATGTCTTGCTTACATATAAATAGGAGATTTTTTTACCTTTATTCTCCCTTACTAATAGTGCACTTACAGCAATTTCTGAGACAACAAGGTAGATGTATTGCTGCTCCCCCTCCTTCGGCTTTGACAACAACGGAGGTTTTGATAGGTAATCCTTTAGGTCTTTGAGAGCCTGTTGACATTCTTCGGTCAATTCGAACCGATTTTGCTTTTTGTGAACTGCAAAGAATTTAAAACTTTTCTCGAAAGATTTGGAAATAAATCTTCCTAAAGATGTAATTCTTCCCGTTAGCCTTTGAACTTCTTTTTTTTTTATAAGTACATCAGGTATTTCTTCTATAGCCTTAATTTGATCAGGATTTACCTCTACTCCCCTGTTTGATAAGAGGAAACCCAAGAATTTACCTGATTCACACCAAAAGCGCATTTTTCTGGATTAAGCTTCATATTATACCTGCGTAAAATATCAAAGGTAATAGAGAGGTGCTGGAAATGGTCTTCCTCCCGTGTTGATTTTACTAGCATGTCATCAATGTAAACTTCCATTATTTTTCCTAGATGTTCCTGGAACATCTTGGTCACTAGCCTTTGATATGTGGTTGCAGCATTTTTCAAGCCAAAAGGCATGACTTTATAACAATAAGTCCCCCTGTTTGTAATAAAGGAGGTTTTTTGCTCGTCTGAGGGATCCATTTTAATCTGATTATAACCAGAATATGCATCTAGAAAGCTGAACAATTCATGACCTGCGATGGCATCAATCATTTGATCTATATGTGGTAATGGGAATGTATCTTTGGGGCATGCTTTATTTAAGTCAGTATAATCTACGCATACTCTCCATTTGCCATTCTTTTTAGGTACTACCATAGTGTTAGCTATCCAGTTAGGGTACGTTACCTCTCGTATCGAACCAATCTTCAAGAGTTTCTGTACCTCTTCGTCAATCACTTGGTTCTTGAATGGTCCTTGCTTTCTTTTCTTCTTAACAGGTACGAAGGATGGATCTTCATTTAGTTTATGAGTCATCACTTCTAGTGGGATACCTGTCATATCTGAGTGGGACCACTCAAAGCAATCTGTGTTAGCTTTAAATAATCAATTAACTTACTTCTTCGATCGGGGCTCAGCCTCGTGCCTATATACACTTTCTGTTCAGCCTTTTGTTCAGATAATGGAACAACTTCAAGCTATTCCGTAGTTGTTTTGATGTGCTCGTCTTCCTCCGGTTCATGAATGACGTTCGGTCTGGAATCTACATCCGTGTGGTCCAATGCATCTTCCGTGGTAATTTGATTCACCTTCTTGTGAGTACTTTCTTTCATACCTGTTTCAGCAATAATACCTTCCGTACCTATTTGGGTAGTAATTTCTTCCATGCCTGTTTGGGCGGTGTTACCTGCTCGGGAGATTCCCTTATCTTTTGATTCTTCCACCTCTACTTTTTTGTTGTAGTGTACCACGGAATTTATATTTCTCGTTGTTTGCTGACCGCCTCTAATTTACTGAATCCCACATTCAGAGTGGAATTTAATTACCTGATACAAGGTGGAGGGTATTGCTTTCATGTCGTGGATCCATGGCCTTCCCGCGATTATGTTATAAGCCATGTCAGTATCAATGACTTGGAACATGGTAATTTTGATTACTCCCTCAGCATAGTGCTAAGTTCAATTTCTCCCTTTTGTTATAACCGTAGAGTTATCAAACCCTGATATGGCTCGTGCCCTTGGGATTACTTGATTCCCCAATAGCATTTCTTCCACGACTCTTAGCAAAATTATATTGACTGAACTACCTGGATCAAGCAACACTCTTTTTACGTTAGTGTCATGAATAAGTAAAGATATTACTAGAGCATCGTTGTGAGGAAGCGTTAATCCGCCGATATCTGCATCATTGAAGGTTATATCATCTGCTTCCAGATTTTCACGAACCCATTTTCCGTGTGTAATTGTGAACTTCTTGGTCGTTTCGCAGATCACTCCATTTACTTCTTCACCACCGTGTATCACGTTGACGGTTCGTTTTGGAGATGGAGGTTTTAGGGGCTCCTGCCTATTATTCATGTATGCTTGTTTACCTTTTTCACTGAACAATTCTGTTAATAGCCCTGTTTCAATAGTTGTTCTACCTCACCTTGCAAAAATCTGCAATCTGCAATTCTGTGTCCATGATCATTATGGAATTCACACCAGAGATCTGGGTTCCTCTTATTCGGATTCGACCTCATCTCTTTGGGCCATCGAACCTTATCACCCAAATTTCTTAACACTGAAATTAGTTCGGAGGTACTTACATTAAAGGNCTGATCTTTTGTCTGATTCTGAACGTCTAGATCTGGTATAATCTTCCTCTTTCGGATGAGCAATGGTATCTTCTTCTATTGGAAGTTTAGTACTATACCTGTTATAAAGATCGTTCCACGTTGTAGCTGGGAACTCTCTCAAGCTTTCCTTGAGTCTTTTCGTGGATTCTGAGCTTTTGTCATTTAGATTACTTGCGAATGCCATGGCTTCCCAATTATCAGGCACCCTTGGTAGTTGCATTCTTTCTCGTTGAAACATGTCTACAAATTCACGAAGTAGTTCCGTGTCTCCCTGTTTTATTTTAAAGATGTCCTACATCCTTTTCTCGACTCTTTGCGCACCGGAGTGTGCCTTTATGAAAGAATCTGTAAGCTCAGCAAAATAATCAATAGAGTTTTCAGGGAGAAGATAATACCAGGTTAGCACCCCTTTGGTAAGTGTTTCTCCAAATTTTTTAACTAGGACCGACTCAATTTCTTGTTTTGTTAAGTCGTTGCGCTTCACTCCGGTGGTAAAAGCAGTTACATGGTCATGTGGGTCGGTTTTCCCGTCATATTTAGGTACGTCCGGCATTTTAAACTTCTTTGGAATGGGTACGGGTGCTGCGCTTGGTTTCCAAGGTTGTTGAGAATATCTATCAACGTCAGTGCCGTTGATAACAGGTGGTACTCCAGGAATTTTTTCGATTCGATCGTTTTGTTCCTTCACCTGTTTCTGTTTCCACCGATTGATCATTATTATCATTGTTGTTATTGGATCTTTCTGGGGATTGTTCCCTTAAAGCACGTGGGGTTCCTGAAGGCGATGGAATTGGGGTTCCATTCCTTTGTTGGTTGTTGTCGTTGGAGTTCGACATAGTTCAGAGGATATCACTTGAAAAGCAAACAAAGATTATCAGATTCCGGTAATGGTACCAATTTGTTTAACCAAAGAATTGGATTCTTTGCCCAAAGCTATTTTAAGAAGAACACGGGTTTCTGATAACCAAAGAATAAGATTATAATTGTAGGCAAACTTGTAAATAGAAAGCAGTAAGTGTGAACAACTAATTTTTGACCACACCCAAATTCTATATTATTTTGGTGTAAATATTTCTTTCAGGTCTAATCTTAATACTTTAAATTTTTATCTTACTCTTAATAGGTTTTATTTAACAAAATTAAAAACTACAAAAAATATTCACAATCTTAGAATATAAGATTTGTTCCTATGTTTAAATAGAAGAAATATATGTGTGTGTGTGTGTGTGTGTGTGTGTATATAAACTTGATTTCTTTTAATTTAAATGTAAGTTATACTTGGGTTTTCTTATTTATAGTTTTCTTTAAATCTAAAAGTAAGTATATATATATATATAACACCCAACTTCCCCGCTTTCCCACTTCACCCAACCCTATCCCTCACGCCTCCCTTCAGAAATTCACCCCACTTCCCCACTATTACTTTCCATTACACATGGACAATATCAGATTCTAGGATTTTTTTTATATAAATAGCAAAAAAACATGACATTGAGAGGAAAATTAGAGTAAAAAGAGCTAGTTGACTTGTATTTGCTCAGAAAAGATTAACAAAGCAGATTAAGCATCATCCAACATTTTTCGAGTTTGAGTTCCGTCAAAGTCATCGGTGTAGTTTCGCGGTTGAGTTAGCAAGGTCGTGTAGTAGAGCTCCAGTCAACGTGCTGCTCGCTTTCAAGCTGGTAAGTGTTTTTCATTGTAATCCGACGTTGAAGATTCACTATTAACATGAAAGAAAATGACTCCTTTGAGGTTCATCCTTCTATTCTCGTTTTAAGTTTCGATATAAATGAATATATCGTTTGAAGCATGAAATTTGTAAAAATTATTCATTGTGATGTAGATTTTTTGTCACTTGATTATCTTGTTAGTTGGGTTTGTCGATTATCTTGATTTTGTTTTAGTGGTGTAGTTCTTGAATATTTGATCATGGTTACATAAACAGTTATTACAAATAGTGCTCATGAATATGAAACAAGAAATATCGCGAGAAAGTGAAAATTTATTTAACAAGTACATTTTGTTCTATTATGCACATACATTTGTGTAGCTGTGTGCAAAGAACAGATTCAGAACAACAACTTAATACCCATGCACGACATGTATCAATTGCCTAATTAGCAATTGTTCTACATTTAATGGACACTAGCTTTCGAATTGCTCTAGAAAATTAAGGAACTCTGCTACTACTTGCTATGCATATGAGGATATTGCAGACTTGAATAAGTCCTTTAATTTATGTTTAACTTTATGTAAGCTTCGTTACTTTAATAGTTTGGATCATTGTTATGCAATTTTAGGTGCAAGTTTAGTAGAACTCAAATAATATTTTTATAGTTCAAAAACATGCCTTTGGATATCATTTAACTGCAACCTGTACATTCTCTTCATGTGTCTTTGAAAATGCAGAGCAAGAATTTAAATAACAATGCTATATGTTTAAGTCGTAGGAGTACGTTTTTTGTTTATTTCATTGCCTTTCAGGTGATTCATCCTTATTTAATGAACATTTCTCATAACGTAGATGTATCATTGGCCTTCTAATGTAAACTAAACACCAGCCTCTTTCTTTCTGCAATAATGTCCATAACTCATATGGCATTCGCAATAATCTCAAACTTAGGAAAGAAATAAATTATGAATACACTAGAAAAACTTTAGATGTACTTTAAATATTAGCCCATGTGTTCATACCCGAACCTTGGATTGACATAATTAAATAATAAAAGGATCATGTGCGCATTGCGCGTCTCGATGCCTTTAGATTTAAAATAATTATATTATAACTATGTGTACATTCCGTATCTTGGTTTAACATTTAATTTCAAAAAATTACCTTGTGTGTGTTCTGCATCTTGGTGAACACGATTAATAAAAATATAATAATTAATTAAGCGGTAATCAATAAGTCATAATGAATAAAATACAAGAATATCCAAGAATTGATTTAAGCCTTACATTAGTCAATAAAGCGACCGTGCTAGAACCACGGGACTCGAGGGGTGCCTTACACCTTCCCTCAGTCAACAGAATTCCTTACTCAGTCTTCTATTTCGTAGACCATAAATTAGGAGTCAAATCTTCCTTGATAAGGGATTCAATAAAAGGTGACTTGGAACACCAAAACTCAATTCCAAGTGGCGACTCTAAATAAAAAAATAATCTCTTTTCAAAATGTCACTTTAATTGAAAAAACTCTTCTAACTCAACCTCGTACTAGGGTTGTGCGGAACATAAAAGAGGTGTGAAAGTAAGATGCACAAAAAGTAAGTATATTGCAATAGTAGTTCGGATGTCCGTTTACAAGTTATATTTTACTCCCTTATATAGGGAATTTCCTAATATAACGCCTGCCTTTTTCAGTGATAGAGCATTAATGACTAATTATGACATTAATGTAACGTTACAATGAGTAATCATAACTGTTTTGTGAATGTTGTGTACTGTGTGGATCACGAATTAAAGATCTCTGAATCCGCCCTCTGTTCCACCCAGATACATTTTGACCGTGTCTCTTCATCTTCTCAATTAGGTTGAGACTTCCGTAGCTAATTAACCCGTGGGTGTGATTTGTCGTGCCTCTTTGCCTCATACCTCTTCATAGAGTAACGTACATTTGTCGTGTCTTCATTGCTCCACGTAGACTGCTGAATCATCAAGATTTATTAACATGTGAAGATCTTTTTTACCAATACAATTATAGCCCCACATCAATTCCACACAATTAAACATTGCTCGTCCTCGAGCAATCAAACTACACTTATAGACACAACCTATTAAACAATCCTCCTAACACATCACACCAAGAATCTTTAAAATAGACTAAGCACAAGGGTGTAACATCTTCACCTCAAGATTTGACTCACAAATACCATGCAATATTTCACAATTCACTCACTTACTCTAACATAGAGGTCAATGAAATTACCTTTCCTTCGTGAATCAAGTGCCCTCACACAATAAAAGAGAGTATTCCAACACACAATACATTTTAAGAACAATTAGGAACTCAAGATAGAAAGAAATCACTCACTCTCAGAAATAACATCCATATGCTACAAAAGATGCACCATAGGCTTGCCCGTAGTGTAATACTTGACTAATCGAGCTCATTTTGTCTAGGATCAAGTAGGACATTCATTGGTCATAATGTAGGTTGCGGGTCGGGTATGATACATTTGGATATCAGAGTGGCTACACCTCCCTAAGCACTTTAATACATATACTTTAAGATTCAAACCCCACACCTATGTCAAACCAAAACGCCACCTTCATATCAATGTACATTAACTCCATATTTCTTTAAGTACAATTACATAAAGAGTCACCACTATCACGGAATACTTTACACAACAAGACAACTATTTTTTTTCTTCTCTTCTTTCTCAATTCAAGTGGCTCTTACTTCTTCTTTTTTTAAAACAATGCACCTTTCTCCTTATTTCATTACTTCCACTCAAAAGCCAAACCAACCACCCCAAACTTTAACATTTACAAGTTCATAACAATTCAAGTGCTCATGATAGGTGAAAAGGTTCAAATAAATGGTTAATTCAAACAAATGGGTAAGGCTTGTAATGTGCTTGCCAAAGGAACAGGATTACAGGCTCAACGGGGTTAAATACGATACATAACAATTAGGCAGGTAATATATATATATATATATCACTTCCAAGACTGAACAAAACTACTATTTCGCTTTGTAAATACACGGTGCAAGTTCTAAACATCAAATGTAATGCACATAATAACATACAAACCTCACGCACAGACGGCACATAACTCACTCAGGATTGGACTAATCAAGACACTCTAGTCAAAGCAGTTAAGCAAATTTAAGATTATACGATTTAAGGAACTTATACAAGAGTCAAAAAATGAGCCTAAGCGTCACAACCAAAGTACTCACTATTCTCAAGGCATAACAAAGTCAAGACATATTGCTTTAATTCAATTCATATCACAATAAAACCTACTCTAAAAAAATAAAACTAACTACATCCGGTTCAAACAAAACCCTTGGAAAAGAACCGCGGCACAAAAAAAACCCAAGGGGGAATTACTACACTACCTACAAAGAAAATCTTTTTGTCCTTTTTCTTTAGACTTAAATCCCTCAAGAAAACTGTCTAGGGGATCCATCGTCGGGAAAAGTCCAATTTTTCGACTGTCTTGATTTTTTTCTCCATATTTTTCATAGCTACTAAAATACTACAAATCTACTAAAACAAAAATAAGAGGTTAACATCTTTCTATATCCTACTACTAATTATCTAGAGAATTCTCTCACCCCGCACTTAAAAGAGTGCAGTGTCCTCAATGCACAAATAAAGAAAAACAATAACAAGGGTGGACAAGAAACTCCCTGAAAGGCCAAAGGCCGAAGCAAAAGCAGCTCACAGGGTACTCAGACTTCTCCCAGGCATGGTCCTTGGTGTGGCACCCCACACTTAGTTCTCACCATCCAACTCGATTTTGCACTCCTCCAATGGCTTTGCTTCCTATTCTTATAATCCTACAAAAAAAAATAAAACTACGACAATAATAAGAAGAAAAATAAAATAAAATAAAAGAAGGCAATAAAGATGGGTTGCCTCCCAACAAGTGCCTCATTTAACGTCACGGCACGACACTGCTACTATGCTCAGGCTGGGCGCTTTCTCTTCTTCTTTCTCCCATTAATACTATCATTTTTACACGCTCTTAGAAGATCTCCTCTTTCATCTATGACTCTTTTCTCAATCATCCTTACGCACTCAGCTTGCAACACCACCTCCTCCAACTCAGTTGTCCCATTCAAATCACTATAATTCACATCAGGACTCTGCTTTATCCCCTTCAGTTCTACCGCAGTAATCATGAACAAGTTCTCATAATGCTTAGGGAGCTTAAGTGCCTTGTACACATTAAAATTAATTTCCTCATTGCCAACCCTCATCTTCAACTTTCTTTCCCTAACATCAATAAGCACTCAACCAGTAGCTAAGTATGGTCGCCCCAAAATAATGGGTACTTCCTCATCTGCCTCGTAATCAAGAATAATAAAATCAGCAGGAAGAATAAAATTTCCCACTCGAACTAACACGTCCTCAATAATTCCTTCTGGCATAACTAGTGACCTATCTGTCAACCGTAAAGTTATTGTAGTAGGTCTAAGCAACCCCTATCCGAGTTGCTTGAACAAAGAGGATGGCATCAAATTTATACTAGCCCCTAAATCACACAGGGCTCTACCAACTTCTTATTTTCCAAGAGACAGAGGAATCGTGAAACACCCAGGATCCTTCAACTTAGGAGGGAGTTTACTCTGAAATCTAGAACTACACTCTTCAGTAAGTGCAACTGTTTCAAACTATGTATGTCTTCTCTTATTTGCCACAATATCTTTGAGATACCTTGCATACTTAGGCACTTTCTGCCAAATTTCCACCAAAGGAGAATTCACACGCACTTGGCTCAAAATATCTAAGAATTTCTTGTACATAGAATCATCTTTTTGCTTCTGAAGTCTTTGTGGAAACGGAGGTGGTGGACTTGTCATAATTTCTGCCTTTTCTTTCTTATTCTCCTCAACGGCCGTAGGAACTAATTCTCCGTCGGGGCTCTGTATACTTCTTTTTCTCTGGAACTTCTTATAATTCTCTTCCATTTGTCAAGGTAACTGCATTGACTTGAGCCTTAGGATTAGGTTTAGTATCAATCGGGAGAGCTCCAGTAGGTATAGTATTCTGATTGTTAGCCAGTTGCCCAAATTGCCGCTCTAGATTTCTGAATTCTGTGCGCAATTGTTGATTGTCTATCAAGAGCCTTTTCATCATGTCAGTAAAACTCTCATCTGCTTGTTGTGGATGTGGAGGTGGATGATTGTAATTCACTTGAGGCTTGATATTCTGGTTTCCACCCCAAGAGAAGTTAGGATGATTCCTCCAGCTCGGATTGTATGTGTTACTATATTGAGTATTTTGATTCATCAGCCCTCTAGCTTGTTGCCCCACGTAGTAGATTGATTCAGGATTCACGGGACATATGTCACTTGTGTGACCTTCACCACATAACTCGCAGCAAGTAGACATATGTTACACATGTTGCATCTGTTGTGCATGGTGCATTGTCATTTTATTCATCTGATTTGCTAATCTCGCTATTTCTGACCTCATTGCTGAGAAGTGATCAAGCTCGATCAAACCTGCTGCCTTTTGTTTAAATGCTCTTCATGGTTCCCCATCTCCTTGCCAATTATTATCATTAGCAGTTAACTGTTTAGAAGAATCTGGATCTCACTATACGGTCTTACCATGCAGCTACCCCCACATGCTGAGTCAAGATTCATCTTTGATGCCTCGTCCAATCCATCAACGGAAGTGTGACCCAACACCTAATCTGTATGAAAATGGTGTGGGCACTCTCTGAGGAGCTTCTTGTATCTTTCCCAAGCTTGTCGAAGAGTCTCACCATCTCGTTGTTGAAACCCAAGAACCTGGCTCTTCAGTGACTTTGTCTTCTTTATGGGGAAAAAACTTGATTAAGAATTTCCTTGCTAGATCATCCTAATTGTGGATTGAGTTTGCGGGCTCTTTTTGTAACCATTCCTTAGCTTCCCCCATAAGTGAAAAGGGAAACAGTGTCATCCTGACATAGTCCTTGGAAACGTTTGGATAATTGTAAGTGTTTGTAATTTCCAAGAAGTTCTGAATGTGCTTCTGCGGGTCTTCATGAGATAGACCCACATATGTCCCTGTGGATTGAATCAGCTGGACCATGTACTGTTTGAGTTCAAAGTAACCCGTGATATCAGGCTTCACAATCGCCTGAGTCATAAGAGCCAAATTGGGCCATGCAGCTTCTATCATCGGACGCTCTTCATCACCTTCCATCTCTATCGGCTATGGTTGAACTACGATGTCCAACTCTCCTTCAATTCTAATTCTAGCTTCAACTTACCTCCTCACTCTATGAAGTGTTCGTTCGATTTCAGGATCAAGAGGAAGGAGATTGTTTGCGCTTCTACTCCTCCGCATTCAAGAGAAGAGCTTGTGTTATCACAAATAAAGCAAACTAAAGATTAAAACTAGAACAAATAACGAACAAAATATTAACTTAACTAAACAATCAATAACTAATTCCCCGGCAACGGCGCCAAAACCTTTTTGGTCTCCCAAGTACAAGCAATTATACGAGGTCGTCAAGTAATAAAGTGACTCAAAAGTCGGATGTCGAACCCACAGAGACTTAGATTGATCATTAACTAAGCAAACTAAAATCTATTAATTGTCCAGAGTGATATTTTTCTATTAATCTACTATGGCGGAAATTAAACAAGTAACAACTAATTTATCTAGAATCCAAACGTGTATGCAGAGTTTTTAATTCAAAGGAGAGGAAAATTCCAGGATTGTGGTTGGTTTATCAATCATATTAAGTTGAATAATTACACTCGTTAATCCAGATTATCAGTGGTTGCTAATTAACCAGATCATTTATATGAATAACATGTTCCCACAATACTACTCTCCTACCCATAATATGTCAATCCTATATTCCTATGGTATTGAGTCTATCATGAACGAATATAATACGGTATTTAATTAAGCAAGACTGTTACGTATATTCTTATCCTAACCACGAAATCTTCCCCTGAGCCACTGGTTCAAAAACAAGCTTTCTCTAATTCTACTCTAATCTAAACACGGCTTTCCCAAGCATAGCATAGATAGTAGGGTGAATTGGTAGCTACAAAAATTCACAAATTAAAACTAGAATTAAAGAAACAGCCACAAGATGATAATACGAATTAACGAAGATGTAATTAATAAACGTTAATAATCATGCCAACCACAACCCTTGAACTAGAGTGCCTAGTCACTCATGTTTATAGTAACAATTTTCCAAGTATTTTGCATAAACAAATTACAAAGGAAAGATAAAGGGATGAAAAACTCTATGATTTTCTCCTCCAAAAGTTGTCCACGTGATGTTCTTGCTTCCGGTCACAAAAACTCCCTTCAAAGTGGCGTTTTTGGTTCTATTTATATGTGTAGGAAAAGAGTTAAACGTTTAGGTCAAGTCCCATTCAAACCAGGAGACGAAATAAAACTTCAAAACTCTAAATGGTCCTGGCCCCAGGCCTAGCGTCGCCAGGCTAACGACTGCTTCAACCTGGCTTTTGCCTGGACTCGCCAGCCTAACGCCAGCTTCACCCTGGATTTTGCCTGGCCTCGTCAGCCTAACACCAGCTTTACCCTGACTTTTTCCTAGCCTTGCCAGCCTAACGACGGCTTCATGCCTGGCGTCACCAGGTATCTCATTTTCATTGTTCTCGAGCACACTTTCAGCATTTAAGTATCCCTTTTGCTCTATTTTCATCTCCAATTCACCTACACATAAAAATAGACTCCATTAAGTGCAAATAAAGTGTAATTTATCTTTAAAGCATATAAAATGCAAGGCAAATAATGTACGAAACTATGAAATTATAGCCCCACATCAGCTCCACTTCGGCCTTTACCTCGGCCCTTGGCAACTCCGTGGGCAGCATCGTCGGTAACTGCACCTCGTGTCCTCACCATTTGTGAAAGAATAGAATGACAAAGGTTCAAACCCCGAGATCAATAAACTCGCACGATAGGAATGAAAGAAGTGAACTGTCCTAATAGTTTCGTAGCCTCTTGAAGATAAGTGCAGATGTCTCTGTACCGATCTGCAAGACTCTACTAAACTCGCTTATGACTCGTAGAACCAAAGAGCATAGAGCTTGATACCAACTTGTCACAACCCAAATTTCCCTTTGTAGGATGTCGTGACGGCACCTAGTCTCTAACACTAGGTGAGCCTAACACTTACTAAATTAAAGACATAATTTAACCAGAACAACTATGAAGCATGAAACTGAAACTTTCAGTATCAAAACCAATGATCCTAAGTGCAATACAATATCCCAAAACCGGTAGTACAAGTCATAAGCTCTACTGAGTTTGCAAAAAAATCCCTAAATACAACTGTTTGGAATAGAATTAAACAGTACAAGTACAATATCAAAAGGTGACTCGAGGCCTGCGAACGCAACGATAGGTTTACCTTGAGTCTCCACCGCAATTCTCGACCAGCTAGCTAATAATCAACAATAATTGAGGCACCTGGATCTCCACAAAAAATGTGCAAAAGCATAGTATGAGTACACCAGCGGTACCTAGTAAGTATCAAGACTAACCTCGGTGAAGTAGTGACAAGGGACAGTCAAGATACTTACCGGACTAAAGCTAAGTAGGATAAGGAATACAAAACAATACTTGCAATGATACACTAGTAACATCGATATTTAACATGAATCACTAAGATAAGAATTTTGTAGAGTAAGATGATCAAAATCTAAGTCCGGTGAAACCAAATAAAGAAAAACCAGCAACAACTCAATAAGAGCAACTGCTTTCACACCAGATCTATTCAAGCATTTCCACGAGGTACCGAACCTTATTATCACAGCTCACGATCCCAATTCATGAACCCTAATCACTTGGTTGTGCTCATATTATAACTCATAACCGCGTCGATGACTCACATGCCAATAGACAATGCTCACACACAAGGCAAGTAGACAAGAGTATGTACAATGGTCAGTGATGTTAGGATTCATCTTTTAAAGCCGATATGGGTGATTTAACTATGTGTATGCTTGTGCAAGTGTTTTACCATAATTCAAGTCAACAAATAAGAGAAGAGACAATGAATGACACACAAGTAACGATCACCATGCAATGTACAGTGTAATAAAGGCATCAATGAAGTTTGAAGCAACGACTAGCACAACAAGATTAGATACATAGAACTAAGCAAATAGTGCAACACGGAGGAAGACAATTAATAGTATGCTAAGGATACAACAATCAAAGACAAATATAAACGAATGGGGAAATGACAACAAGAGCCTTACCGAGGTATCGCCTCGTAGTCTTAAATCACAAACTTTCTTTATATCATTGCGGGAGCCTTTATATTTTATTTTTGTAAATCATTTTTCCCGAAATAACATCCCGCGTTTTAGCCCACCTTATCACACCGCATGGCTTCTAGTTGTTCCCCTACTAGCCACGCGTTTCAAGCCCACATTATCTCACCACATGTGTTTTAACACCTAGCCGTTATACCACCGCATGCGTATCAATAATAAAAACACGACAGAAATCTCGTGCAACACAATAAAAACACGGAAATACAATAACAACAGCACGGAAAAAACCTCGTGCAAACACAATAACAACGGTACGTCATAAACCTAGGGCAAGCAACATAACAATTATCTCAACAATAAAATGTATGCCTAAACATAACAACTTATAACCTTCACAATATGTACCCACATGCAACAATATTTTCTCAAAATAGCTTTAATATAACAACCGCGCGTAGACCTTGGTTCAACAACACTGAATACAACAACAACAACGATAATAATATGAGAATACGGAAAGTAAATGAACTCAGAAACTTCAGAAACAAAGAAACTGAAGAACAAGCTCACAATGGAAGACACAACAGGGAATAATGGTTTCAACAAGAATAGATCAACAAGGAAGAGATAATGTGTAGCAATTATTCCATAAAAGTAAAATTCCACAATAAGAGGGATAACATGAATCAATGACTCCAAGTAAGGATAATCAACAATGATAAGGGATAATAAAACTCATTTAGGGTTGAGCAATTATGGAAGAGAAACAAAAAATTCAATTAAGGATAAGGGAATTATGTAAAAGATAATAATAACTTCAATCAAGGATAAACAATTACGATAAGGATAGCATGCAACAAAAAAGGCAACAAGTTCAGTTAAGTTATAAAAGAGTTTAATCGGGAATAAGGGTAAAACATGAAGCAATTAATTCCAAATACGACACGTAAGGGTGAATTTAGTAAATGGAGAATTTAACATGATAAAAAAAACTTCATATTTAACGGATATAAGAACCAACGAGCCCTAAATGATTAAATTTTCACAAATAAGCCCGAGCACATACTCGTCACCTCGCGTTCACGATCTTCACATGAAACAATTAGCACAAATGACTCGAATCCACACAAAGTTAGGCAAGATACTTAACTCAAAGAAGCTAGACTGTTACTCTAAAATGACCTGCTCGAGTGAAACAAACTCTGGACGGCTCAAATCTAGCCAAAATAACTTCAAATCATAAATAAAACTCATAGAAGACAATTTCTCATAATAAAGCTTTGATCTTTAATTAAAACTAAAAAGTCAACTTTCGGGCCCGCGTCTCGGAACCCGACCTAAATTACAAAATCCGAACACCCATTCGTTAACGAGTTCAACCATACTAAAATTATTAATTTTTGGCATTAATTCGTCCTTCAAATCATCATTTTATATTTTTTGAAAGATTTTACAAAATTTCAAATTTTCTTCCTTTCAATTCACTGATTGAATGATATAAATAAGTACGAAATCATGAAGTGTAATCATTTTCGGATAGAGAACACATACCAAAATCAAACTCATGAAGAGTCCTTCCAGAATCGCTCAAAATCGAGGCTTCAAACTTAAAAAAAGACAAAAATGCCAAACCCTCAAATATATGTGATTCTGCCCAGGTTTGTTCGCATTTGCGAACAGAAACGCCGCATCTACGGCCTCGCATTTGCGATAAAAGGTTTGCATATGCGAACCCGAATATCCATCCTTGTGGCCACACCTGCACAAGAATGAGTCACATCTGCAACTCCACTGAAGCGCACAAACAACCGCAGATGCGGACATCTTCACATTTTCGATCAATGGGCCGCAAAAGCGGCCATCGTACCTGCGACAAAAACTTGAAAAAGTGAAGCTTCCTCCCAGGCCTCAACATCGTGGAGGCGACAAAAACTTCACAGAAGCGGCTCTGCATCTGCTATCAAACCTTCGCAAAAGCGGATACACTAGAACACTGACCAACAACCTTAACCAAAAATTTCCAAAACGATCCTAACCTCGTCCGAAACTCATCTAAGCCACTCAGGACCCCGTCCGAATATACCAACAAGTTCCATAACACAATGCAGACCTACTTGAGGCCTCAAATCACATAAAACAACGTCGAAACTATGAATCGCAACTCGAACCGAACTTATGAACTTTCAAATCTTCCAACTTCTAAAACGCGTGCCAAAACATGTCAAATCAACCCGGAATGACGTCAAATTTTGCATGCAAGTTCCAAATGACATAACGGAGCTAATCCAACTCTAGAAATCACAATCCGAACAGTGTCAACAAAGTCAAATCCCGGTCAAACCTCTTAAGCTTCCAAAACTTCAACTTTCTAATTTTCTCCAAAATGCATCAAATTACCCTACGAGCCTCCAAATCCAAATCCGGACGCACTCCTAAGTCCAAAATCACCATATGTAACTATTGAAATCATCAAAATGCCATTTCGGAGTCGTCTACACAAAATTCAAGACTCCGATAAACTATTATTGCTTAAGCTTCTAAAACAAGAATCCCTCTTACAAATTGATCCCGAATCATCCCGCATGCCATAATACAAAAGACGAAGCTATTCGAGACCTTAAGCCACCGAACATGACGCTAATTCTCAAAACTACTGGTCGGGTCGTTATAATAGGATCGTTCCACGTGTCAAAATGACAAGGGATGCCAAGTCAAATTAAAAGGCCAAATGAAACTATGTCACATGTGCAAGTGAGGTATCCTTGCCAATAAAATGCCTTGTCATGTTTCAATCTGATTGGTTAAAAAGAGTTTGTTCTCATCGCAACTCTTCCCTCGCACAATTATAAATACGGGGATTTCATAACGCAGAAAGACACATAAGTTATAACAAGAAGCAAGAGAGAGCTCGTGGATCAAGTGCTGCATATTTCTCTAAAAGCTATAAGCATTCATGTGTTCTAAGGTTTAAAAGTTTAAGACGAAGATTCAAGAACAAGTTGCAAGCCCTTGGATTAAAAATAGGAAATTTTACCTCCTATAGCAAAGGTATATACCATATTTATTATAAACAAAAATCATTTTAAAATATTATTTTCTATAGCTACCTTTTATATTTTATAGAAAAATAGGTATTTATGATATATACTACCATTGAGGAATGAAATACGCTATTTATGTTTTTCCTCTCTCTTTCTTTTCATTAACACAAGATTCTCTCTCAGATTTTTTCTTCTTTCTCTCTCTCTCTCTTACTTCTCTCTCTCTCTTCGAGCAACTCAAGCCCTAGTATTGATGGTCGGCGATAAAGAAGAATCTTTCTCTCTTCGATTCTATCTCATATTTTTTCTTCTTTCTCTCTCTCTTCCTTCTCTCTCTCTCTCTCTCTCTCTTTGAGCAACTCAAGCCCTAGTATTGATGGCTGACGAGAAAGAAGAATATTTCTCTCTTCGATTCTCACTCATATTTTTTCTTCTTTCTCTCTCATCTTTCTCTCTCTCTCTCTCTCTTCGAGCAACTCAAGCCCTAATATTAATGACCGACGAGAAAGAATAATCTCTCACTCTTCGTGCAACTGAAGATACACGCCCTAGTATTAATTGCCGACGAGACATTAGAATAGAGCAGAAGGCAGTAAAAGGAAACCAGGAAACTGAAAAGAGTAAATTCTTCAAAGATAAAGGAGCAATGTGATGAACTCTTATCATAAACTTGTTGTACAAATTCGACGAGTTTTCTTCTCTTCTTGGCCTAAAAACGCCATCTGCGACGAGCTTTCTCCTCTTCTTCGCCATCTGTGTTTATGTATTTTGAACATCTGTATTTTTGTAATACAGTCGAATACAACTGTACTCATGCATACTGTATGTAAATAAACAATGAATATGTTTAATTTTAAAATACAATGAAATACAGTAAAATACTCTGAATACAAATAGAAATACAGTAAATACACCCAATGAAACATACTGAATATAGCAGTAATAACATGTATTAGGAATAACAAAAATACTGTTAATACAAATACATTTAAATATACTGAATATAAAATAGCGAATACAGTAAATATAAACATTGAATCTGATGCATGCAATAGTAAAAAAAATATTGAAACACACTAAATACAAAAGTTATATACAACTGAAAAATCATTCTAATTAATTGGGTTGATAATGAGGCATGTTAGAATTGATTTTATTGAGTTATATTAGGAGTGTATCACGCTAATTAATATTATTTCTGTTATTAGACAGCTGGACATACCTATTTTCAAGGTAATTGTCGTTACTGTATTCTTGAATACATGGCGCGGATACGTGTGAATACATGTGCGTACAACTGGATTTTTCTGATTTTAGGCGTTTTTTGCTGCTGTATTCATGAATACAACAACTTGAATATAGCGAATACACTATCGTAATAACTAAATAGTATCTATAGGAAGTAATTATGTATATGGTAGCTATAGGAAGTTAATAGTCACTAAACAATAGTGGTTTCTGGAAATTTCTCTTAAAAATACGTCAAGATAAAGATCCGAACTCAAGCACTTAGATTAAAGTAAAATAAAATTCAAGATTAAGCTCGAAGACTCTTTTATTTACTATTGGAATGGAGAATCAGAGGATTTATAGAGATTATAACACTCATATTGTTTGAAATAAAATACTACGATCATCGCAATATTTTTTGTTCTTGACCTAAAGAAGTACAATAGATTAGAATTGTCATATTTTCTACATTTATGTCTCTTTTTTGCCTTCTTCTATTTAATTACCTCTCCTTTAAATCCCTTATGTAGCCTTTCAGTTCTAAAGTTAATTCTTTCTTTTTAGAGTAAATTTTCAGTTTTATCCATAAGGTCGTGATGGCGTCGGACATCATTGGCAGGCAAGCCAATTATTAATTAATTGAAATAATTTCCTGTTTTAACATTTATGAAAAAGCATTTCCTTTCACTTTAGTAAATATTACCTAAATAAAATATGTCGAGTAAAACAATAGTTGAATATACCATTTTAGCAATTATATCCCAACACATCCCAGAACCCGGTGTCACAAGTACATGAGCAATTTCTAAGAATTTGTACAATCGCTACAAAGCTTGTCCGAAAAACAAGTTGGACAAGGAATTTAAAATGAAAATAAATACAGTACGAGGGAGACTCTGTCAGCTGCGGATCGCCTCCGGATGATGCAGCTCGCCTAAGTCTCCAAATCCGCCACATTGCTATAAAAGTACCTGTGCAATAAAAATGCACAGCAAGTGTAGCATGAGTAAAAAAACAACGTGTACTCAGTAAGTCCCCCGCCTAACCTCATAGAGGTAGTGACGAGAGGTCAAATTAGACACTCACTAGGGTCCAACAATTAATTTAACAGCATAAGATGAACACGATAGGCATGTAAAGGTAGTAAAACAACATACATACAAGGCACTGAAATCCAAGTAAATACTGGAAGTAAACAAACAGTTACCACTTTATCATTATTTTCCCAAATATCTTAAATAAACAATTTCCTCTTTGTTTTCCCCCAAATATCATAAATCAACAATTACTTCTTTATTTTTCCCCAAATATCTTATGACTTCAAAAATCATGAAAAACATTTAACAATTTAGCATGCGCATATGGGATAAGGACAACCAGCCTGAGCCATCATAATAATCATCTATGTGCACTGCCGAGGGTCGAACCATAATGTTTCTTTCAATCTCTCTGTGGCGTACGGCCCGCTCCCATGAGAGTAGGGGAAATAACACTCCGCTCGCGGAATGTAAATTGCGAAGCAACCACATGCAGTTATGCACAATCAATAGTCCACCCCGACTAAGTCGGGAAAATAAATACTCAAGTAAATGACAGATTTCTCTTTTGAAAACCACAAAATAGTATTTAAATCCTTTTTTTGAAATTCACTTGTCAAGTTTTTATAATGTTTAATAATACAACCTTATCCGGAAATACAATTACCCGCGAAGGAAATAAATTCTCTTTTTAGATGATTAAGAAAATAAACTCTAATCTTCCTTAGTCGTTAGATTATATTAGTAGTCTAATATTACAGACAAGATCACAGGTACAACAGGTAAGGCATGTTAGTGGGTCCTAGGCTACCCGGACATGGCATAATAGTAGCTACGCACGGACTCCCGTCACCTCGTACGTGTGTAGCCCCCGCAAATAGAAACACATACTTAATTAGTTCACCTAGGGGGATAATTCCCCCTCACAAAGTTAGAAAGGAGACTTACCTCACTCCGAAATTCCATAACCGGATTCCAAGCCCTTCCGACGACTCCAACAGACGCACAACGCCCCAAAACTATCCAAATTACGGCAAACCAATGAAAATATACTCTAATATTTGCAACAATTCCAAGTTATATAATTTCCCAACCCCGTTTAGTGAAATAACCAAAATTCCCTCGGGCCCACGTGCCCGTAATCCGAAATTTCTCGAAGATATATTCTACCCATAGCCTTACTAGTCCAAATATACAACTTACTCTAATTTCCATGCTCAAATTCGTGGCTAAAAATCCAAATTACCATTTCTAGGTCTTTCCTCAAAAATCCCAATTCTCCTACTAATTTTCATGTCTAATCCATGCATATAATCTTGTATTTAACTTAGAAATATGAATGAGTTACTTACCTTGACAATGCATGAAGAAATCCTCTCTTTGAAGCCTCCCAAGATCGTCCAAACCAAGATAAAAATGAACAGATGGCAAATAATTCACGGTTTTAAACATTCTGCCCAGCCTCGATTCCGCACATGCGATCAGCGCAGGTGCGACCAATCTCCCGCACCTGCGGCTTTTCTCAGCTTCAGCCCAAATTCGCACTTGCGCCCTATATCCCTCATCTACGACTTCGCAGCTGCGGAAGTACCATCGCACCTGCGCTCCCAGCCACACCACCAATTTTTCTCACCTACGGTGCCATAGCCGCACCTGCGGCCAAATCCTCGCAGGTGCGGTCACACCAGATGACATCAAATTCCAGACTTCTTCAAACTCTCAACTTGATCCGTTAACCACCCGGAATCCACCCGAGACCCTCGGGACCCCGTCCAATTATACCAACCTGTTCCAAAACATAAAGCGGACTTGCTCGAGGCCTCAAATCACATCAAACAACATCGAAACCACGAATCGCACCCAAATCCCAACTTTATGAACTTCGAAATTTCCAACTTCTACATCTGATGCTGAAACCTATCAAATCACGTCCGGTTGACCCTAAATTTTGCGCACAAGTCATGTTCGACATTACGGACCTGCTCCAACTTCCGGAATCGCATTCCGAGCCCGATATCAAATTTCCACTTTCGGTCGGATTTCTCCGAAAACCTTGAAATTCCTATCTTTATCCAAATTACTATAAAATGACCTCCGTACATCCGAATTCACTTCCGATCGCGCTTCCAACTCCAGAATCACCATACAAAGCTATTCCCATACTCAGAATCCCAAACGGACATTGATATCACTGAAATGCGCTTCAAGCCAAACTTACGGAATTTTCTTCAAAATACTGACTTCCATAATATACGCTGAAACGCTCCCGGGTTATCCAAAACCCGATCCGGACATACGCCCAAATCCGAAATCATCATACGAACTTGCAGGAACCTACAAATCCTGATTCAGAGGTTGTTTACTCAAAATTCCAATCTTAGTCCATTTCTCCAACTTAAGTCTTCTAAAATGAGAATTTTCTTTCCAAATCAACTCTAAACTTCCCGAAATTCAATTCCGACCACACCTACAAGTCATATTACCTGAATGGAGCCGCTCATGACCCCAAACTGCTGAACGAAGCGCTAGAGCTCAAAATGACCAGTCGGGTCATTACATTTCCCCCCACTTAAATAGACGTTCGTCCTCGAACGTAATAAGAACCGCTCTGGAGTTAGCTTGATCAAATCTGAATATTTCTTCTTTTATCCATATAATAAGCTCAGAACCTAGTTCCAACACTTGAAATTCTCAGACAGGCCTAGTTCCAATATATAAACACCGTATCAGCCACCACACGATATACCAGAACATGATTGCACACCTTTTCTGAATTAGCACCATGCACCGAAAAATTCGTCATCTAACCACAATGACGTTCCATGAACTTTAATAGCCAAAATTCCATGAATCTGATGCTCCCAATTCACCTCATGATATATATATACATACATCCTGCTATAGTGTTGATGATACCACCACAACGGAGGATATGTGTACAAATTCATAACCAACTGCAGAGTTAACAAATCATTGAATATCTCATCTTGACTAGAATCATCACCTCATTATGAACCTGAATAATGGTATTTGTTCTTTAATATACACTTCACATAACCTTAATGCACTGATCCCTGATCCAATAATCTCGTCTCACCCAGCGTGAACTGCTCAGACAACAAATCACCCCAAACATGACCAACAACCTCACATGATACCACATCGTGTCGATAGGCCATAACTCGAACATAATAGATAAAAAAAATGACTCAGGAAGGGACTATTCAACTCGCGCAACTAATATGAGCTTTTCTCAAAAAATAGGAAGTAAAACATAAGAAAAATAAATATATATTAACCTTTCTCATCATCACATTGTTGCGGCGTGCAACCCGATCCAAATAACATACTCGTGGCGGCGTGCCACCCGATCCCATTATAAAACTCACATAAGGAAATATGTACGGAGCTGAATTGCTCACTATTACACATCACCGAATATCGGTCACAAGCACGCTAAGTGCATAATACCATCCTGGGGAGACTGATAAAGCCGCATGCTACAAAACTCAAGCACAACTGAAGTGCGATATGTATGTACACTCTGGATCTCAAGAGCTATTCTGCTCACATAACATCCTCACTACGTGGGACCTCAACACATAGGAAATTATCAAGTCGTTTCACAACTCACATGGCACAAATCACAATATCGCATGAATTTGACGAAGACGGAGAAACATCTATTGTTCTAATACCTTTCCATGAAAAGTGCTCTACTGAAATGAACATGCATGGCTCATACGGAGCCCATAATCATACTTAAATCCATCCACAAACATCGAGTCTACCTTGGTCGCACCAAACTAGGCTAATAGCTTTACCTGGGTCCACATTAACCCACTTTCTCTCATAATCCGCGAGAACAAACATCATCACCGGGACAAACACCCCATAATCGACAATTAACTGAACCGAACGCCCTCCAGGCATAAATTCTCAAATAAGAAATATTGCACTTCTTATACTCAGTCCAAATCTTCAATCCATCAAGTGACTACATGTCAACCTTATACAATCTTCCCGTGGTCACGCTCCCACGACCTTCCACACAAGGTAGCAGGTCTGCACATCCACCACTGGCCATACTATGCTAAGACAAATCAGGAACCCGTAACCAGGGTACAAAGCCTCTTCCGCCGAATATCAATATCAGGTGGCACTGAAGATAACATCAGCTTACTCTGAACTTTCAAATCATTTTTTTTTTCTCTTCCGAGCTTGTGACATCCTTATTAACACCGAACCACAATCTCGAATCTTACTCCCAGTTACATACTGCTTACCGCACCTAACATGCCAATATGAGGTAGCGCAAGAATTCCATCATAACCTCTGAACCACAAATAGGGTGAAAACTTCATCATATAGAAACCTTTTACTTAACTCAATTCAAGAGTACCATCTCAACACACGAGTGAATTCCCACAATCACCCAACATGCAAATCCTTAAGTAGTAGTCTATACCACCATAACCCTTTCGGGATCCGCCTACACCTGACAGGACATAGCACTCAAATGCTCCCACATGAAATCCATTACGATGGCCGACAAGCCCCGTACACACCGGCACAAACCACATGCATAACTTAATCACATCGAAGGAACTGATCGCTGCCGCAAATGTGCATTTCAACCATGGATAATCAATCTATCTTCTTTATCATCTTCAATTGCCGCAGGAATAATAGCAACTTCCTTCAACCCATAGCAAACCCAACCCTCACTCATCCCGAGTGACCTTGATTCACGAGACTATGCTGCCTAAATCCCGCAACTCGTCTCATACCCTCATGATAATCTTTCTACAATCCGGAGTTTATTTCTCACTCCTCCAATACTATCCTTCACGCTAAAACATATCATAGAACATTCCAACCATCTTCCTTTTTCTCAAAAATCACTCTGCAAAAGTTCGATTCTCGATCATACTGCTACCTGAAACCCTTAAACACCGCATTCTTAACTTTTGAACTGACTAGGACCGCATATTAGAGTCACCCACTCTAACTGGCCCCGAATACAATCAACTCCAAGGTTCTAGCACATGAACACCCTTTTCCTTGAAGCACGTGACTGAGTCACTACCCTGACAACTCACCTATACCTTAAGCAAAATTCTGAATCTTCCAAAGCCTAACCCTGATCCGACAGGGCCAACTTTTTCACACATTCGTCAAATCCCACGCACAATCACAATTTTACTCCTTTCCCTTAGCTGTTAACTTGCCAACACGACGACTATCTGCAACCCTATGATAACATAATCCTGCAACCCAACTGCAGATGGTGGGACTCCCCCACTTAGCCCGAAGCTACTCCTTGCACCACTCTAGACCCTGCCGAGATCCTTTCTCCTTTGATAACAGCAATCTTGCTCAACCAATCCGTCCAATTCTTCCAAATTCTCTTGTTAGCACTCCCTAAATACTCAAATTCTCTAGCATCATTCACACACTCTGCCTCCTACTGAATATCCACAAGAAACCCTCACAGAGACCTGCCAACCATGCCACCGCTAACCTATTCACAGGAGATAACCCACTTGTGGAAATCACCCGCGGACACCTTCCAATGACGCTGAAATGCACGCTCCCTGCGACTTTAATACCCCATCCTACGCCCTTCTTCATTTACCAACTTTACTAGTCCATCCGCTCCTCATGGACATCCATTAAATGCGCGACAATATCTTCATAGTCCAAGCTATGCTGGCGCTCCCCCACTTTGCGACTGCTCGACTTTCGTTTCTTACACCTGGCCTCCTAGAGATGGAACACCACCTGGTCTCACTTCAGGATCATTCTGTGTAGCTCTCAAACTAGCAGATCACCACCACTTCGAGCTCTCCGAAGATCATCTTTCTCTAGCTGCCTTCATTATCAACACTTACCCGGTACTGAACCACCGCACCTCACGGTCTCTGCCAACCGCATTCATCAATACTTCTTCTCAATACTCTGAACCCACGGAACCGAAGAAACCATAGCACCGACAAACTTAACCCATTCCATTCGATCAATGACAACGACTTCACATCACAGGTGCATATCCCACCTCATTGAAGACACCAAGTCTTACTACTTTATCAATCCCAAGCGGACCATTCATAATCCAAATGTCTTTCCTCTGCCAGAACTAAAATACCAAAATCTCGAGATCACACTCTGAGAAGACCTCCCTTCTAACCATTCATCACCCTCAACATACGGGTAGGCATTCTATCATATCGACATCGCGCAATAACCAATCGCAAGCATCATCACTACCTGAGCATAGCCTTAAGGCTCTCAGAAACGGCTACTGAGTTGAAACAACATATTATTCTTTTGCAGGGTCATAACAACCTCCCCTACCAATTACACATGGAAACATCTCGAATTACATCTATAGCACCATTTCAATTCCTCAAATTCCTGATTCATAGCAAGTGCTCGCGACGCGTAAGATTGAGTAGGAATAAACATAGGCATAAGCCTCAAGGGAATCAAATCTCATGATGAGGAATCAAGAAGGGAAGTACTCCTAACAGTCCTGTAGCCTCTCGAAGATAAGTACAGACGTCTCTGTACCGATCCGCAAGACTCTACTAGACTTGATCATGACTCGTGAGACCTAAAGGAACCCAGCGCTCTGATACCATGTTGTCACGAAGCCAAATCCATAAGGTCGTGATGGCGCCGGACATCATTGGCAGGCAAGCCAATTATTAATTAATTGAAATAATTTCATGTTTTAACATTTATGAAAATGAATTTCCTTTCACTTTAGTACATATTAACTAAATAAAATTTGTCGAGTAAAACAATAGTTGAATATACCATTTTAGCAATTATATCCCAACACATCCCAGAACCCGGTGTCACAAGTACATGAGAAATTTCTAAGAATTTATACAATCGTTACAAAGCTTGTCCGAAATACAAGTTGGGTAAGGAATTTAACATGAAAATAAATGCAGTACGAAGGAGACTCTGTGAGCTGCGGATCGCCTCCGGATGAATCAGCTCGCCTAAGTCTCCAAATCCGCCATATTGCTATGGAAGTACCTGTGCAATGAAAATGCACAGCAAGTGTAGCATGAGTACAAAAATAATGTGTACTCAGTAAGTCGTCCGCCTAACCTCAGAGAGGTAGTGACGAGAGGTCGAATTAGACACTCACTAGGGTCCAACAATTAATTTAACAGCATAACATGAACACGATAGGCATGTAAAGGTAGTAAAACAGCATACATACAAGGCACTGAAATCCAAGTAAATACTGGAAGTAAACAAATAGTTACCACTTTCTCATTATTTTCCCAAATATCTTAAATAAACAATTTCCTCTTTGTTTTCCTCCAAATATTATAAATCAACAATTACTTCTTTATTTTCCCCAAATCTTATCACTTCAAAAATCATGAAAAACATTTAACAATTTAGCATGCGCATATGGGATAAGGACAACCAGCCTGAGCCATCATAATAATCATCTATGTGCACTGTCGAGGGTCGAACGGCCCGAACAATAATACTTCTTTCAATCTCGCTGTGGCGTACGGCCCGCTCCCATGAGAAAGGGGAAATAATACTCCGCTCGCGGAATGTAAATTGCGAAGCAGTCACATGCAGTCATACACAATCAACAGTCCACCCCGACTACGTCGGGAAAATAAATAGTCAAGTAAATGACAGATTTCTATTTTGAAAACCACAAAATAGTATTTAAATCTTTTTTTAAAAATTCACTTGCCAAGTTTTTATAATGTTTAATAATACAACCTTATCTGGAAATACAATTTCCCGCGAAGGAAATCAATTCTCTTTTTAGATGATTAAGAAAATAAACTCTAATCTTCCTTAGTCGTTCGATTACAATTTCGATTATATTAGCAGTCTAATATTATAGACAAGATCACAGGTACAATAGGTAAGGCATGCTAGTGGGTCCTAGGCTACCCGGGCATGACATAATAGTAGCTACACACGGACTCCTGTCACCTCGTACGTGCGTAGCCCCCGCAGATAGTAACACATACTTAATTAGTTTACCTAGGGGGATAATTCCCCCTCACAATGTTATAAGGGAGACTTACCTCACTCCGAAATTCCATATCCGGCTTCCAAGCCCTTCCGACGACTCCAACGGACGCACAATGCCCCAAAACTATCTAAATAACGGCAAACCAATGAAAATATACTCTAATATTTGCAACAATTCCAAGTTATATAATTCCCCAACCCCTCTTAGTGAAATAACCAAAATGCCCTCGAGCCCACGTGCCCGGAATCCAAAATTTCTCGAAGATATATTCTACCCATAGCCTTACTAGTTCAAATATACAACTTACTCTAATTTTCATGCTCAAATTCGTGGCTAAAAATTAAAATTACCATTTCTAGGTCTTTCCTCAAAAATTCTAATTCTCCGACTAATTTCCACGTCTAATCCATGCATATAATCTTGTATTTAACTTAGAAACATGAATGAGTTACTTAGCTTGACAATGCATGAAGAAATCCTCTCTTTGAAGCCTCCCAAGATCGTCCAAACCAAGAGAAAAATGAAGAGATGGCCAACAATTCACGGTTTTAAACATTCTGCCCAGCCTCGATTCCTCACCTGCGATCCTTCTTCCGCACCTGTGCTCCCGCAGGTGTGAAAATTCTCCCGCACCTGCGGCTTTTCTCAGCTTCAGCCCAAAATCGCACTTGCGCCCCATATCTCGCATCTGCGGCTTCGCAGGTGCGGAAGTACCATTGCACCTGCGCTCCCAGCTAGACCACCACGTTTTTGCACCTGCGGTGCCATAGCCGCACCTGAGACTAAATCCTCGCAGGTGCGGTCACACCAGATGACAGCAAATTCTAGCCTTCTTCAAACTCTCAACTTGATCCGTTAACCACCTGGAATCCACCCGAGACCCCCGGGACCCCGTCCAATTATACCAGTCTGTTCCGAAACATAATGTGGACTTGCTCGAGGCCTTAAATAACATCAAACAACATCGAAACCATGAATCGCACCCAAATCCCAACTTTATGAACTTAGAAATTTCCAACTTCTACATCCGATTCCGAAACCTATCAAATCACGTCTGATTGACCCCAAATTTTGCACACAAGTCATAATCGACATTACGGACCTTCTCCAACTTCCGCAATCGCATTCCGACCCCGATATCAAAATTTTCACTTCCGGTCGGATTTCTCCAAAAACCTTCAAATTCCTATCTTTAGCCAAATGACTTCAAAATGACCCCCGGACATACGAATTCACTTTCGATCGCGCTCCCAACTCTAGAATCACCATACAAAGCTATTCCCACACTCGGAATCCCAAACGGACATCGATATCATTGAAATGCGCTTCAAGCCAAACTTAGAATTATTTTTTTCAAAATACTGACTTCCACAATATACGCTGAAACGCTCCCGGGTTATCCAAAACCCGATACAGACATACGCCCAAGTCCAAAATCATCATACGAACCTGCAGAATCCTTCAAATCCTAATTCAGAGGTTGTTTGCTCAAAATTCTAATTTTAGTCTATTTCTCCAATTTAAGGCTTCTGAAATGAGAATTTTCTTTCCAAATCAATTCTAAACTTTTCGAAATTTAATTCCGACCACACCTACAAGTCATAATACCTGAAATGGAGCCGCTAATGACCCCAAACTGCTGAACAACGCACTAGAGCTCAAAATAACCGGTCGGGTCATTACAACATGACTTATAAGTATAAAATTTTAAAGGACTTTTCAACACTAAATTCTAAATACCTCTATACAAATTGAAACACCATATGCATTCACCATATCACTTTTCCACAAACCAAATCCAATTCTTGTGCAGTGTGAACTAGCAAAAATATATTTGATAGAAGGTTGAATGCTAGAAGTTTTATACTAGTATATTTGTGTGCATGCAATTTTTTGTCTTGATATTTCTTCGTTGAAGTACTTTGAATTTATAGGAGATAATAATGAGAGTATTTTAAGAAAAAAATATTTTTTGGAAATTTTGCATAAATTAGGAAAAGATTAAGGATAGGAAATGAAAAATAAGAACAAACAAATGGAAAAGGAAATAGAAATAGAAAAGTTGCTAGTTACTAGAAAAGGCAAGGAAAGGAAATTTTCAGCCGAATTTGAGCTTAATTTTAGAAGAATATACCATTTAGTTTTTTTCATATATGGTATGTTTCAATTACTTTACTTATCCTTTTCTTTTACGACTTCATGCTTTATTTATAAATGTAAGAAAAAATTATAAAAAGTAATAATAACCATATAATATAATTTAAATGTACAAACAAAATATTACTCCTTTTGATTTAATTTATGTGAACCTTCTCGGAATATAACAACTTGTTTGGATTATTGTTACATATCGTTTCATAATGTATTGTATTGTATTGTTTGTACTATATTATTTAATGAATATAATATTTGGATAAATTGTATTTGTAACGACCCGACTGGTCATTTTGAGCTCTAGCGCGTCGTTCAGCGGTTTGAGGCCATGAGCAGTTTCACTTCAGGTGTTATGACTTGAACGCGTGGTCGGAATTAAATTTTGGGAAGTTCAGAGTCGAATTGGAAAGAGAATTCTCATTTCAGAAGCTTTAAGTTGGAAAATTGGTTGAGTTGTGATTTTCGAGTAAACGACCTCGGAATCGGGATTTGAAGGTCCCGGAAAGTTCGTATAATGATTTAGGACTTAGGCGTATGTCCGGATCGGGGTTTGGATGACCCGTGAGCGTTTCAGCGCCTATTGTGGAAGTTAACATTCTTGGAAGAAATTCATAAATTTGGGTTGAAGTGTGTTTCTGTGTTATCGATGTCCGTTTGGAATTTCGAGTCTGGAATAGCTTTGTATGATGATTCTAGTGTTGGGAGTGCGACCGAAAGTGGATTCGGAGGTCCGTAGGTCATTTTGGGATAATTTAGCTAAAGTTAGAAATTTGAAGGTTTTTGAGGAGTTCGACCGAAAGTGGAAATTTTGATATCGGGGTCGGATTCCCATTCCGGAGGTTGGAGTAGGTCTGTAATGTCGAATATGACGTGTGTGCAAAATTTAAGGTCAATCGGACGTGATTTGATAGGTTTCAGCATCGAATGTAGAAGTTGAAAATTTTAAAGTCCACTAAGCTTGAATTGGAGTTTGATTCATGGTTTCGGCGTTGTTTAATGTGATTTGAGTCCTTGAGCAGGTCTGTGGGATGTTATGGGACTGAGTCGTGTGATTGGACGGGGTCCCGGGGGCCTCGGGTGTGTTTCGGGGTGGTTTCGGATCATTTCGGGCTATTTTGCAATGGCTGATGCTGGTGTATGGTGTTGTTTTTCGCGTTCGCGAAGAAGGATTTGGCTTCAGGGACTTTGTTCTTCGCGTTCGGGTAGGGAGCATCGCGTTCGCGAAGAAGAAAATATATGTTACGCAGGTCTGACTTCGGAGGCTCATATCTCACAATCTATAAGAAGTTTTTAGACGATGTAAAAATTAAAGTTGTAGCTATTTGTGTTTAGTTTTTATAAAGGTAAACCATTTAGCATTTGTATTTGTGTACGAAGAGTTATGTCTGGTACACTACAGGGTGTCCGGAAAGATGAAGAAGAAATTTGTGTTACACAGCGCTGACTTTGGCAGCTTATATCTCAAAATATATTAGGAATTGGAAGCTGACTAAAACATGAAAGTTGTATATCTTGAAGTCTAGTTTTCAGAATAGTAAATCATTTTTCATTTGGAGTTTTTTTTCAAAACGTTAGAACTATAATACTAGAGGCTGTCTGAGAAGAGTTTGGAATGGTTTTTCGAGAATTTCCGTTCTTCGTGAACGCGAGGGGAAGCCCATGAACGCGAAGAAGAGTTTCCTGGCAGTGTATAAGTTTGAAAAAAAATGGGTTTGGCTCATTTCATCTCATATCCTCCATGGGAGACGACCTAGGGGCGATTTTGGAGCTCCATCTTCATCATCTATGTCAAGGTAAGTGATTCCCACCTATTTCAAGTTAAATACTTGGATTATACATATATTTTAACATGGAAATTCATGAAAAATTAGTGAAACTTGGGGTTTTTGTAGAAAACCTATAAATTGGTATTTTTTTATTTTGACCACGAATATGGGCATAAAATTGAGAGTTTGAAATGGCTTTTCTAGAATTTTTGTTCTTCGCAAACGCGAGGGCAGGCCCGCGAACGCGAAGAAGATTTTCCTGGCAGTGTATAAGTTTGAAAAAAAATGGGTTTGGCTCATTTCATCTCAGAATCCGGGCACGTGGGCCCGAGGGTGATTTTAATCGACTTTTCGATCGGGGTTAGAAATTGTTATAAATTGGATTATAATGAGTATTTGAGTATATATTTATGGGTTTGCATAATTTTTGGCTAGCTTTGGGGTGTTGTGCATAAATTTGAGTCATCGGAAGGGCTTGGAAGCCGGTTATGGAATTTTGGAGCGAGGTAAGTCTCCTCTCTAACCTTGTAAGAGGAAATTGTCCCCATATGTGAAATGATTAATTATGTGATACTATTTGTGGGGGGCTACGTACGCACGAGATGAGGAGAGTCCACACGTAGCTACTAGTTATGCCTATGTCAGGGTAGTTTTAGGCTTACATCATGCTTTGATTATTATATTTGGCTTGTGTTTATTGTTTGCTTTGAGAAGAAGCTGGGTTGAGTATACTTATTAAATATTTTTGAAAGGAATCGAATATTGTTATAAAAATGGGAATATTGAAAGTTCATGTTTTGAAAAGAAATGGAAGAATACTTTAATAACTCGAGAAATCTATGCGTAACCGCGTCGCATATATGATTCGCGAGCGGAGTAGGTCCTCCTACCATACTCTTATGGGATCGGGTCGTTCGCCTCGGCAAGATTTATGTACCACACTCTCATGGGAGCGGGTCGTTCGCCTCGGCAGGTTAATAGATGCATCT
>MDKI01219154.1:0-23739 GCA_005239505.1 Nicotiana paniculata
CCCGGATTATATTTGCAACGCCCGTTTAGTCTTTTATTAGACATAGTTGAGCGTGATCAGGGATACTTAGCCAGAACTTATATGCTGCTGGGACTTCGCGAGCTGGGAAAGCTGTTAGAAGAAAGCAGGAATGCCGAATCTGGGGAAGGTCCTTCTGGGACCAAGTAGATTGGAATGTCTTTTATTTTTCTATCAATGTAATAAGGCCAATGGCCATTAGTGATTTTTATTTTTTCGTATGTCATTTCGGGATTTGTCTATTTTATTATCAATAAAATGAGGCATTTAGCATTTTAAGTTCTCCAAATCAATTTGTCACTAGGCTTACCTCGGGCACAAAGAGGTCCCCAACTTAGGACATGCTTTCATTTCCACATTTTGTGTTTAAATACTGCAATGCTCTTTTCATAATCCTCACTGAATTGGTTACCTTTTGTTTTTATTTTTTCTAACTCCCCTCCCCAAAGGTTAGTTCGTGCATTCTGGCATCATCAGCCTATCACACAAGATCCAAGGGCCCTCCACCTACTCCTCCCCCTAGTCCTCCTAAGGGCAAAGATAAAGGCAAAAGTAAGATGAAAAAGTCCAGCGGCATCAGAAAGGAGAATGTGATTGAAAGGGTAGAGGCCACTGATGGCCGAGGTATTCAGGTCCTGCATGAGAACATGTCTCCACTTGAACAAAAGTTGCTTAAGTTTCAGGAAGAACTCGATCAAGTCCGGAATATGGCCAACTTGTCATTTTCCTCAACGTCCCTGACGTCAACCTTCCAAATGCTCAAAACCCCGCACCTCCACAAAATATCCCAAGACAGCAAAATCATCCCGCACCCCATCATCACACCACTCCCCCAAAGAACCAAACTCTCCCGACACAGTATAATACTTGGCACACCACAAATAATACCCCGCTACTCATCCAGAACCTCAAAACCCCACAAAAGACCATTTCCACACCTATAACAATCCCATCTATGTGGAAACCATGACCCAGTCCACTCCGCCTATCCCACTGGCATCCGAGTCTGATGAAAAGGATTTACTTCTCAGGAACCTGGCCGAGGAGCTTAGGAAACTGACTAGTCGAGTCCAGGGTGTTGAAGGGACGAAGGGGATTGAAGGATTGAATTATGAAGACCTTTGTATTCAACCTGATGTCGAACTGCTCGAGGGGTACAAACCTCCAAAGTTCGAAATGTTTGACGGTACTGGTGATCCGAGAGTCCATCTGAGGACCTATTGCGACAAATTGGTTGGCGTGGGAAAGGATGAAAGAATCCGCATGAAGCTGTTCATGAGGAGTTTGAAGGGAGATGCACTGTCTTGGTACATCAGCCAAGACCCCAAGAAACGGTCAAATTGGGTTAGCATGGCGTCTGATATCATGGACAGGTTTAGATTCAACACAGAGAACGCACCAGATGTGTTCTACATTCAAAATTTGAAGAAGAAGCCTACAGAAACCTTTCGCGAGTATGCTAATCGTTGGAGGTCCGAAGCCGCTAAAGTTAGACCTGCTCTAGAGGAAGAACAGATGAACAAGTTCTTTGTCCGGGATCAGGACCCGCAGTATTATGAACGGTTAATGATGGTTGAGGGCCACAAGTTCTCTAACATCATCAAATTGGGCGAGCGGATTGAAGAAGGTATTAAAAGCGGTATGGTTACAAATTTTGAAGCCTTGCAAGCCACTAACAAGGCTCTACAGTCCGGTGGTGTGTCTAAGAAGAGAGATGTGGGAGCCGTAATGGTTGCACAAAGAACCAAGTCCCCGCTCAAGTACCAAACCTATCTGACACCTCCACTCACATATCATCCAACACCAAATTACCAAGCACCCTCACCAAATTACCAAGCTCCACCACCAAATTACCAAACTCCGCCACCTTCCTACCAAGATCCACTACCCATATATCAACCTGCTTCGCCCAAATATCCACAACCCACTCTTGTCTACCGCACTTGTAATTCCCATCCATCTCATTACCAATCACCCCCTGCACGCCAAAACATCCCTAGACCTTGTCCCAATTTTGATCGCCATCCTCCAAAGCAATACACCGCCATAGCCGAGCCCATTGACCAGCTATATGAAAAACTCAAAGCTGCTGGTTATGTTACACCTATTCCTGCTGCCACCCCTGAGAATCCTTCTTAGTGGGTTAACCCAAACAAATCCCGTTCATACCATTCCGGCATGAAGGGACACGCCATCGAAGAATGTCGTTCCCTGAAGGAAAAAATACAGGCTCTCATTGACAACAAGATTATTGTGCCCATAAGGGTAGAGGTATCCATATGATTGAAATGGAAGATGATTGGGATCCCGAGGGGTCGATCGGGTTGATCGCAGAAGGCGATGACCCAAAGAAATCCGCAGTCACTCTCAAACCGATCATAGTCCAGATTCAGCCATTTGAGGCCGCTGAGGTGAATATGTCTATACCATTTGAGTTTGAAGCAGCGCCACCGATAAAGTCACCAGTGCCAATTGAAGTTGAGTTTGTATCTCCAGCAAATACACCAGCTTCGTTCGAGGTCGCAATCTTGCCACCCCAAACACACATTGCATTTGAAATAAAGATGGATGCACCAATTCTGGTGACAATGTCAACCACTCCACCCTCCCTTATCGAAACATGTCCCGATGACCTTTGGAGAAATGTATAGGCTAAGGAGTATTCAGTCATCGACCAGCTGAACAAGACACCGACACAAATATCCATCCTCTCTCTGTTGCAGAATTCTGAAACACACAGAAATGCTTTGTTGAAAGTGTTGAGTGAAGCATACGTGCCAAACAACATCACTAGTGGGGAAATGGCCAATATGGTAGGCCATGTATTGGAGAGTCATAAAATCACTTTTCATGAGGATAAGCTACCACCTGAAGGATTGGGGCACAACAAAACATCACCGTGCAGTGCGAGGATCATTTCATCACAAGAATCTTGATCGACGGAGCTTCCGGTCTTAACATCTGTCCGTTGATAACACTCAAGAAATTGGGTAAAGGGCTACATGAGATAAAGGATGGGGCGATCATTGTGAAAGCCTTCGACCGTTCTCAGAGGTCCACCATGGGGGAGATTAGTCTGTGTCTACAGATGGGACCAACTTGATTCGAAGTGGATTTCCAGGTGATAAATATTCCGGTATCCTACAACCTGTTGTTGGGACGACCCTGGATTCATGTTGCTGGGGCCGTAGCATCAACACTACATCAGGCGGTAAAATTCGAGTGGAACCACCAAGAGGTGATTATTCATGGTGACGGTAGCAACCCCATTTATAGCCGTCAAACTATTCTGGTGATTGACGGGAAAATGAAGATAGGCGGAGGAACTTATCACCATATTGAACGGGTCAACGCTATCGAAAAGGACAAATGGTGGGATAACAAGATCGAGAGCATCCTGAACTGGAGAGGATATGAGCCAGGCAAAGGACTCGGTAAAAACCTCTAAGGGATCACGAAGCCCATAAAGCTCAAGGAACATGGCACCACTTTCGGTCTGGGGTATGAGTACACTTGGCAGGAATTCAACGACTGGTCACCACCTTGGCGCAGTCCCTATTACCCTTTGGAGCAGTCGATACCTCATCTTGAGCAGACTTTCAACCAGGCCGACATTATTTACGGATCAGATGAGGAAGAAGCACTTGCAGCAATGAGGAGTTTGTTCCTAGAGAATGATGATATGGATTGCTGTGTTGTCCTCGAGGGAGAGGGGGAGGAAGACCCTTCCATACAGAGCGTGATCAAGGGGGCATATCTCAAGAACTGGTCTATCAAGACATCCAAAGCCCGACGAGCCTCGGGGTAGCAAGGCTAAAACAAGCACTATTTACTTACTAAATGATTTCCCTTTTCTTGCATTTTTCCAATTTCTGCAATAAAGATCTTCAATGTTAAAACAGTTATTCAATATATCAAAGCATCTTCTAAATTTCTCTTACGAATATGATATTTATTGCTATTGTTTTCTCTCATTACTTTATTTATACAGCATTACTATTACTTATCTTGATGAACCGATGACTATGACATGCAATGAGGCAACGCAGCAAACAGACATTGATTCAGAAGAGGACGACATACCCGACGAGATTGTCAAAGAAGTTGAGAACTTTGAGAACAGACCTAAGTCCTACCTGGATGAGACCGAAGTTATCAACCTTGGAGATTCAGAAAACATCAAGAAGATACTAAGAAAGATGGTAGAAAGTCACAAGCAATGGCATGAAAAGTTATCATTCGCCTTACTGAGATACCGCACCACTGTCTGCACATCAACATGGGCAACTCCCTATATGCTAGTTTATGGTACATAGGCTGTTATTCCTGCCGAAGTGGAGATTCTGTCTCTAAGAATTATACAGGAATCTGAGCTCAGCGATGCAGAGTGGGTAAGAAGCTGCTATGAGCAACTAGCCCTCATAGACGGGAAGAGAATGAATTAGTATGTCATGGTCAACTATATCAGAACAGAATGGCCAAAGCCTTCAACAAGAAAGTCAAGCCGAGACGATTCACACCAGGGCAGCTGGTGTTAAAGAAAATCTTTCCGCATCAAGATGAAGCCAAGGGGAAGTTCTCTCCTAATTGGAAAGTTCCGTACATGGTTCATAGAGTGCTGACAGGAGGAGCACTTATACTCGCAGAAATGGACGGAGAAGTCTGGCTCAAGCCAATCAATTTAGATGCAATCAAGCGCTACTATGTGTAATCTTTATGCTTTCTCAATGATGTAATTTGAACTACGCCTGACCTGATTCCCGTTTAAGAGGGGATACATAGGCAGCCCTATGGGTTTGGTACAATTCATTAAAAATCTATTTTTCCCCGCAATTGGAAACTGGGGCAGAATTTTGAGGAGGACCCTCAAAATTTCGAAGCAAGTTCAGCCAGTCACGGCGCGAGCAGCAGTCAGAGGCATCCACCTAGAAAACTAGGGTAGTATTTTGAGGAGGACCCTCAAAATTCCACAGCGGAAGAGGTCGCAATGTCTCGAACCGTGTCACGTCGTCGGTTCATCTAAAACTATTTTAGATTATATATTACACTTTTATAAAACTCATGCATATTTATTTTTTGAAACAGCTTGTTTAGCGAACGCTACCCCAATGATACAGACAATATCATTATGATCAAGCAAGCCAGCCAAGCGGAGCCAGCAGGAATGCGAACTAACCTTCCCCCTTTACAAAACTCACGATTTTTCTTTGGATGCAGACACAAATTGCAAAAGCCCCAAAACATATTATCCGCTCAAAGGACAGACATTATTCCTCAAACTCATTGTACACGCCAACATTTGTTATCAGCACAAACGATGATTCATTATCACAATGCTCTACCACAATTTAACACCAGCTAAGAATTTCTGTTGTTCTTCCTTAAATATTGCATAAGGCTACCTTTCTACCTTCCAAGACTAAACGATGTCTCCATCTGCATCCGCATATTGCATAAGGCTACCTTTCTGCCTTCCGAGACTAAACGCTATCTCCATATGCATCCGCATATTGCATGAGGCTACCTTTCTGCCTTCCGATACTAAACGTTGTCTCCAACTGCATCCGCATATTGCATAAGTCTACCTTTCTGCCTTCTGAGACTAAACATTGTCTCCATCTGCATCCGCATATTGCATAAGGTTACCTTTCTTCCTTTCGAGACTAAACACTGTCTCCATCTGCATCCGCATATTGCATGAGGCTACCTTTCTGCCTTCCGAGACTAAATGCTATCTCCATCTGCATCTGCATATTGCATAAGGCTACCTTTCTGCCTTCCGAGACTAAATGATGTCTCCATCTGCATCCGCATATTGCATAAGACTACCTTTATGCCTTCCGAGACTAAACGTTGTCTCCATCTGCATCCGCATATTGCATAAGAATACCTTTCTGCCTTCCGAGACTAAACGATGTCTCCATATGCATTCGCATATTGCATGAGGCTACCTTTCTGCCTTCCGAGACTAAACGTTGTCTCCATCTGCATCCGCATATTGCATAAGGCTACCTTTCTGCCTTTCGAGACTAAACGCTGTCTCCATCTGCATCCGCATATTGCATAAGGATACCTTTCTGCCTTCCGAGAATAAACGTTGTCTCCATTTGCATCCGCATATTGCATAAGGCTACCTTTCTGCCTTTCGAGACTAAACGCTGTCTCCATCTGCATCCGCATATTGCATAAGGCTACCTTTCTTTCTTCCGAGACTAAACGTTGTCTCCTATTTACTTTTCAACAGCAACCCTTGTCTCTATCATTCGCTTCCTTTCGGGCTAAGCTCTGCCTTTTTTAATTCACAAGACTAAGCTCTGTCTTGTCAGCACCATGCTATTGCATCTTCATGGGCTGAAATATCGCCAACCTATCCAAAGGCGTCATTGCACCATCTTCATATCCCGAGAACACCATGTCATGGCCTGAGGATCTCTTTTATCATTTTGCATATCATTATCCAAAGGCGTCATTGTTAGGAGGCACCATCCCCATGGCCCGAGAACATCATTTCATGGCCTGCGAATCCCTCATCAAAGCAATTCATGGCCCAGGACATCATGTTCTAAAGACGTCATCCTTAACCGTCCAAAGACAACATTCATCGTCCAACGGGAATTTGCATCATGTTTAAATTACACACAATATACGCGTGTATTGTTTATTTGCAGGTAATCCGGCAAGCAACAGCCATCCAGGCGGAAGCGGTTCCGCTCCAGGTCTCCTAACCATCCCGTAAGTCGTTTGCTCATCTAACCATGTACTTGGCGTCCGTTCTTGTAAAACTTCATCGGTATTCTTCACCGATGACCCCGGAACTACATACGACCTGATTCCTGTAAGACCAGAGATATGTAGGCAGCTCAAGAACCAGGGTGCGGCCTGAACCTTTCAAGTTATTTCCACTCGGTCAAAAATTGGCCATCATATCTTTACCCGACAACTCTTCCATCCTTCCTCAGTAAAGAGGGGCAGCTGTTGATACCCAATTTTTTCTCAAATTATTTTAAAATTTGTATATATACCTTCAAAACCGCTCTTTATAATAACTGGTATTTTTCCGAGATTTTTCATATTTTTATTAAATCCTTTTCCAATTTATTCAGTATTTTTTATATTCAATAATTATTCATAAATTGTGTTATAGAGAATTTCAAAATATTTCCCAGTCAATATACTATTTTTAATCCTATTAGGATTTAATTATTTCACAAATTAGCCAATTTGGCATTATTTGACCATAATTACAATAACTTTGGAACTATGGCCTAATTGTAAATTTTATACCATTTAAATCAATAATTATTTTATTATATATTTTTTATACTCAATAATTACCTTAATTTCATTTATCTAGCATCAATTTCGTTTTATATGATTACTAGCTATTTTTATTTAATTATTTATCTATTTTTAATGGGTGTTTAACAATTAGCCAGATATATTTAAATTCTAGCCTAATTATAACCCAACCCATCAGATTTTAAACAACCCAATTCCATACCCAGCCTAAATCAATTCCATACCCAGCCCAAATGAATTCCATACCCGGCCTAACCCCGGATCTATTTGAGCCGTTGATCAAATTAGATCAACGGCCCAGATCCCACCTACCATAATTAAACCTAGACCTACCCCCCCCTCCGACCCCTCATTTCCCAATCTCTTATTCTCTCTCTATCTCTCTCTGGTTCTCTCTGGGTCTCTTTAGAACCTTCCCTTATTTCTCCACCTCCAATGGAGTTTGTTTGTCTTCTCCGGCTAGTTCCCTCACCGGAAACTGTGGTCTTTCAGTGTCTCCTGGTTATTGCTTCACCCTACACCGGTCTAATGGCACCCAAAGGCCCTCAGGCGAGCCTGGAGTGGTTCAGCTCCTACCTATGGCCCCTCATGCCATCTTCCGGCCTCCTGCGGCCATCTGAGTAAGAGCCATGACTTTTCCGGCTAACACTAGCGATATCTTTAAGGTTTTTCTTGTTTTTTTCAACTCTCCGAAACCCTAACCCCTAGTATTTTCACGATTCCTTTAGATGTGTCTTAGATATGTGTATATCATAAAGCTTTTTACATATTTTCTTCAAAAAACTTCCTATTCTCTTAGATCTACACTAGATCCGGGTTTATTACGAATATTATTACATTTTTCCTTAAAGGTTTTCCATTTTTGAACAAGTTTTTCACTTAGGGTTTCTAAGACATTTTCTTCAAACAATTTCTGGAAGTTTAAGTGATTTTTCTCATATGCTTAAATGTTTATCACTTTTAATCATGACTTATTTAGTTTTAACACTGTGCTGAGCATGTCTTTTCTTTCGATTTGTATGTTTGTCTGTTTCCCATGAGAAACCCCTGCTTGAATCACTACTGTCTTGAAACCCTGAATGATTATGAGTAGTATTGTACTGATTTTTCATACGATATCATCTGTTGATTCTGCATGTTTCCTTAGATGCATGAGGCCATCCCTTAATTAGCACCAATTTCGAATCCCTGATTTCTTATGAGATGTTCGTATTTCCAACTTTGTTTTCTTACCCTGTTACATGATTGATTAACTGTTAATTGATTGCTATTTACTTAAGTGATATTTTCTGAACCTAGCCTCAATTGTATGTTTGAATTAAGGGTGAAAATGTTTCCTTACATGTTACAAGCATAAGAACCTTCCTTAATTATTATTTTTACCTACTAGCCGTTTGAGTTTACCCCTTCAATTAAGGGATTCCTAATTACCTATTATACTTACACTGTTCTTATATTCCTCTAAGCTATATATGGTTCTTTCCTTATTTAATACTGACCGTGTGAATTACTCCCTTGATTATAGGGATACTTGTGTTAATTGGGTACTGATTAATATTCAGTCCCACAATCACTGGTTAATTCTGGTTCTTTCCTTATTTTTCATCAAGTTTTTAAATCTATATATACTCTATTCATACACACACACAGACACACGAATGAATCTGTTCAAAAAATCTCTCTCACACAATTTAAAAGACTTTCTACTCTTTTGTGTGCTAATTACTACTACTTTGGGTTAGCCGGATGCAAGCCAAGGCTAGCTATTGTGCATTCTCCTACTTTCATGTTTGTGTTATTGCTTTATTCACTTCACTGGTATGTTCTAATTTATATTTCAGTCTTCAAACCAACATATTTCCTTTACTGTTGTGATTCAGCATGCTTCTAACTTGCTTACTTTTTCTTCAGCATATACCTAGGATCCTGACCTCTCCTCTGCATGTTTAAATTAGGCTTTATTTTTTTATGACCAGCATATTTCTGTACACTTAGCACCTACTTCTTACATGCCTATAACTGGCACATTAGTTTAACCATGGCCTTAGGTGTTAATCTGACCTAGCACTGTACCCCCTGATCCTCTAGACCCTGAGAAATTTCCTGATTGCATGTCTGTGTGCTTATCTGCCTGTTGTATGTATGCCCTTACATGCTCTGTATTTGTCCCTTATCCCATTACCCCTGCTTGTGATTGTTGGACTATCCTTGGTCCTTGTGTGATGTTAAGCTCCCATTTCCTTCTTCAAAACTGTTTTTTCTTACTCACTCTTTCTCAAAACTGTTCCTTACTTAAATCCTTTTAAATAAAAGAACTCTCACACACACTCTTAGAAGTTTAAGTTCAGCCCCCTTCGTGTGAGCACTGCTTTGGGAACCCTTTGAGTACCCTCTGAACTCTGACACACAAGGCTAGCACTTCCACACTGCACATGTTTAATTCTTTTGGCTATGTCTTGGTGTGAGCACTGCCCGGGAGCCCTTGAGGTCCTTAGGGAACTCTGATATATCCGGATTATGCAAAGGCTATGCAATACCATAAGGCAGTGATGTTTGGAAGATCTGGGCCTAATTGAAGGCTCCCTATAGAAGTAACTTCTTATTTTCCGTTGGTTGTGTAATTCATAAATCTTGGCCTGTAATAATTTGTGAATAACTCAGGGGATGGATAGTGAAAAGGGAGGGGTTAGCTACGCATGCATTAGCTATTAAAGGGATAGAAATCATGATATTAGACTTTATTTCCTATTTGTGCAATAGAGATCATGTTTAGGCCCATGTGTTGAAATTCATGCATTAGAAATCATTCTATTAGACTTTATTTCCTATCTGTGCAAATAGAGATCATGTTTAGGCCCATATGTTCATATTCACACATTAGAAATCATATTTATTAGGTCTCATGCCCACTGTTTCAGCATGTTCACTTTTGCTTAGAAAAATCATGCTAATAAATGGTATTTTCTACTGTCATGTTCCACACTGCCACGTACGCTTAGAAATCTTGTCCTAGGCTAAACAACATTAAAATAAGTTATCACTCTAGCATCTTCTGAAACCACGATTGATACTGTAATTACTGAGCATTTAGAAATCATGCTTAGAATTCTGCATGCGCATCATTCTGCATCCCTATCTGTGCATTAGATATCATGTTGTAGGGCCTAATCGCTCAACTACTTTTAGTCTAATTACTAAGGTATAAAAAGTATAACCACCCACTTAGTTTTTCTCTAAAGAATAACTGGCAATGCTTCTGTGTTCCGAACAACCTAGAACAGCATGTTTAGGTAATAACTTGCAACAGTTCCTTTAATAATTCTGTTAATATACACTGTCCCCGCCTAGGCAAGCCTTAGGTGACTAATTTTTTCTAAAATTAGAAATTTGTCTCTCCTGTGTGTACTGCTTAACACTAATAGGTATTTCTTTTAAATCAGTTGGCAAATTGATTAAGAGCATGTTTTCCTTGATTTATAAAACAAGTCTGCCTATCTATTTATCCTCTGAATTCACCTAGATACCATGTCTTAGGATCTTAATTAACAATAGTGCCTTTATATGTGTTTGAGTTGTGCTAATTATATGTATTATCTCCGGAAGAAAAATCTGAGCCTCCTATATGCTCCTATGTGTTTCCGACTGACTGCAGTCCTATATGTTCCTTGCTTGTCGCCTTAGAATCTTACCCCTTTAAACTTGAGGGTCTGCTTAGTACGTACCTTTTAGGATAGTATTCCTAACCTCCTCCAGGACTTATAGGATGGGACGGGTAATAGCACGCAATAGAATCTGTGACCAACATTTGCTTTAATCACCTTTACGGGTGGAAATGGTAGAATATGGATATGATGATCGGTGCGCTAATACCACGTGTAGCCCCTCTTCGAGGAGTAATTACCGGGTATTGCATTGATGTGATCCATATTATTATAAACCTAGGACACTTGTATATGATAGTTCTTAATTACCCCTACTATTTTTCTAAACACCTGTATGCTTAATACTTAAATCCCCTCTTATTTGAGCCTTTACTTGTTATTTGCTATTTGTACAAATTCACGAAACCATTTGGCCGGGAACCACATTTTTGGATCTTGAGGGGTGCCTAACACATTCCCCTTAGGATAATTTCAAGCCCTTACCCAAATCTCTGGTTGGTAACGTAGTTTTAATTGAACCCCTTAGGTGCCTTAATGCACCGTTAAAATCGTTAGGTGGCGACTCTCCAAAATATGCAAACCCCTTTCCCGAAATGAAAGAGTTCTCCCAACCAATGTCATGAACCTGGTCCTCTGCTGAGGAGAAGGAAGAAAAAGGGGTGTGCGACATGCGTTCAGGGTCAGTTCGGGTAAATTTCTAGGATTATTGGTCTCACAAAGGGGAATTGAGGTAAATCCCGACAAAATGAAGGCCATAGAGGACATCCCGGATCAACTGTCTAACATAAAAGAAGTCTTGAGGCTCACAGGGAGATTTACAGCTTTGAGCAGGTTTATTTCCCGTTCATCAGAAAAATGTCATCGCTTCTTCGCACTACTCAAAAAGAAAAATAGTTTTGAATGGACACCGGAGTGTCAGCAAGCCTTGAAGGAGTTGAAGAAATATTTGTCAAGCCCTCCGATGCTCTCAAAACCAAAAGAAGGTGAAACGTTGCTAGTCCACCTTGCAGTTTTAGAAGTTGCGGTAAGTGCAGTTTTAGTCCGAGAGGACGAAGGTATGTAATCTCCCATTTATTATGTTAGCAAAATTCTAACGGGAGCAGAAACTCGCTGCCCACATCTGGAAAAGCTGGCCTTAGCTCTCGTAGTCGTCGCTCGATAGCTAAGGCCCTACTTCCAATGCCACTGATAGCTTTGGTGACTACTTTCCCTTTGAGGAATATCCTTCATAAACCCGAGATCTCGGGTAGACTGGACAAATGAACCATCGAAATAAGAGAATTCGATATAAAATACAAACCGAGGACTGCAATTAAGTCTGAATTCTTGGATGACTTCGTGGTCGACTTCAGTCCGGGACTATTTCTCTGGCAGCTATGGAGGCAATAATGGTGTCAGAATCGACATCGGGAGTTTGGACCTTATTTACGTACGGAGCTACAAATGTAAAAGGGTTCGATCTCGGAATAGTCTTAATTACGCCTTCGGGGGAAACCTTGAGGCAGGCCATCGAAACGATTCCTTTAACTAACAACGAATCATAGTACGAAGCTTGGATTGCAGGGCTCGAATTGGCCCAGGGACTTGACTCCGAAGTCATCGAAATCAAAGGTGATTCAAAATGAGTGGTAAATCAAGTCTATGGAATTTTTGACACCAAAGAGGAATGTATGCAACAATACGTGGTAAAGGTTCAGACTTTATTGGCGCGATTTCGAGAATAATCAATAACTCATATTTTGAGGGAAGATAACGCGGAAGAAAATGCATTGGCAAATTTGGGCTCATCGATAGAAATCCAAGGATCAGAATCAGAGACGGTAGTACAACTAATGAACTCAACCTTGGACACAGATTGCTATGAGGTAAATTCTACTAGTTTGGTCTAGGACTGGAGAAATGAAATGACCGATTATCTCGAACATGGAAAGTTGCCCGAAGACCCCCAAAGCATCAAGAGCGTTACGTGCCAAAGCTGCACGTTATAGCTTCAAGAAAGGTCAATTATACAGAAAATCCTTTCAAGGCCCGTTGGTCCGGTGTTTAGGAGCATCAGAAGCTAACTATGTCATGAGAGAAGTGCATGAAGGGATATGCGGAAACCACTCAGGTGCATATTCTTTGGTGCTGAAATTAGTTCGGGAAGGATATTACTGGCCCCGTTTGGAGCAAGATGTCAAAGACTTCGTACAAAAATGTGATAAGTGCCAATGCTACGCACCACTAGTACATTAACCGGCAGAACCCCTACATTCGTTTTTGTCCCTGTGGCCATTCATGAAATGGGGGATGGACATCGTTGGACCACTACCACTGGCTCCCTGAAAAGTAAGATTTCTTTTAATTTTAACTGACTATTTTTCTAAATGGGTGGAAGCAGGTCCTTATCAGAAGATCGGGGAACGCGAAGGTCGACTTTCTATGAAAAAATATAATTTGCAGGTTTGGAATACCAAAAAAGATTGCATGCGACAATGGGCCGCAGTTCATTGGCAAAAAAGTTACAAAGTTCCTTGAAGACCTGAAGATAAAAAGGATTACCTCTTTACCTTATCATCCGAGAACAAGTGGAGTAAGCAAACAAAGTAATTATTCAAAACCTCAAGAAAAGGTTGGAGGTAGCAAAAGGCAACTGGCCTGAAGAATTACCCGGGGTTCCGAACAACAGCTAAATCAAGCACGGGGGGAGAAACCCATTTTTCCCTTGTATACGATACATAAGCTTTGATAGCGGTGTAAGTAGGGGGAGCCAACCTTAAGGTATTCTAGGCGGACGAAGAATCGAGCAATGAAGAAATGCTAATCAACTTGGAGCTACTCGAGGAACGCAGGGACTTGGCGCATGTCAGAATGGAGGAACAAAATCAAAGAATGGAGCGATATTATAATCGAAGAACCAACCTCCAATATTTCAAAATAGGAGACTTGTTCTTGAGGAAGGTAACTCAAAACACCCAGGAACTCAACGCGGGCAAGTTAGGCCCAACGTGGGAAGGCCCATACCGGGCACTGGGAAAGGATCATACGAGTTGGAGAACCAAAACAGAGACAAGTTGCCCAACAACTGGAACGTGGCTCACTCAAAAGATATTACTGCTGATGAACAACAGTCAAGCGGAAAGTATGTGCTGCACTCTTTTTTCCTTCATTCATTTTTTGTCCCAATTGGGTTTTTCTGGCAAGATTTTTAACGAGGCAGCAATGGAAAGCATACTACGAATACAGCAGTGGCAATACCTCTGATAACAAGGCAAACAAGCAATTTTCCACTCGGGGTACGATTAGATAATCTTTGTTTCGATAGAAAATTCCCACTGGGAAGTTAAGTTTGCTACCGGACAAAGGTTACCCGATCTTTCACGAGCACAAACCACTAGAGGACTGTTAGGTATTCTTTCACTCGATAGCATGGGTTCCTAATGGGAAACAAGATATGTTGCCGAGTGAAGGATTACCTAGAAATTCATTGGTGGGATCTTCAAAGATGCAAGAATTCCAGTGTTCCAATTTGCATCTTCGTATTCAAAAATTTGGGGGGACGATATGAGGTTATGGCAACACTGAATGTCATGTCAACCGGGGAATGAAATCTGGAACAAAATACACATCGAGACCGGGGACTGCGCAGCCATCCCCGTAGAAACAAGTTATACAAGATAGCCACAAGTTATGGCAATTTCTTTATAGCCACAAGTCATGGCTATTTATTTTCTGCATAGCAAAATGCTTATGTACTTTTGAAAATAGAAGGAATTGGACGAAATGAAATCCTTTTTTTTATCTTGTTTCTTGTCTGAACGATGATTAATTTTACCATTTGAAAGTTATACAAGTACTTCAAATGTTTGTGTCGTAATGAACAAGAGACGTCCTCTTCAAGAGAACTGTAAATGTAAGAGGAACCTCTCTTATAAAAAACCCTCACGTTAAAGGGCTGGTTCCGAAAGAATTAATGCCCGAAAACCTAATGCCATCGGGTAAAAATACACCCGAAATCGCATAAGAAAAAGTTGAAAAAAACAAACTTGTGCAAATACTTTATCGAAACCCTCATGTAAAAGCGATAATTCTCGGAACCAAAATGCTTCCAAGAAAAAGCATCTGATATTACACATAATAAAGTGCGAACAGAACAACATGTGTAGAATACTTGAGCAAGTACGAAAAGACTTGCATGAATATTCGAACGAAAGTAAGACTCAAATGATACTTGAGAAAAATATATGTTTTTATTTACAAGGACGTTTCAAAATGATAAAGGTACAAAATAGAAAAAGAAAGAAAAAGCTAAACTGCAGCATCTCCGGAACCAGGAGGAAGAGAAGTATCTGCATTCCCGGGAGTTGTAGATGGTTCCATCGATGGCTCAACGTTTTCCCCAGCTTGGTCTTCGACATCATCACCTTCCATTCCATCTTCAGTTTTTGAAAACTGGGAACCGGGATCAGAAGAACCAGGAGCATCAGACTGTGCCTAGAGTCCACTTTTTGCAGCCAATTCAAGCTCTCGGGCCTTAGCAATTTCGGCATCAATGTCAATGATACCAGTTTTGGACTCTTCCAAGGGTTTTCTCCTCATTATATACATAGAATAAGTTTATTCAACAATGAGGGAAGCCTCTCGGCCTCTTGAGTTCTTCTTTTAGTTGAGCCACCTCGGTGGAAAGGTTTTCCCAGGAGGACTTAACAGACTTGAGACTGACATCGAACTCACGGATAGTAGATTTATAGAGACTATTATGCTCGATAGTTTTCCTGTACTTCTCTTTCGACTGGGAATGTCCCACTCCCGCAGCAGCAAGTTCTTCATTTTTGGAGTTCAAGGCCGCTTCCAAATTAGTCACTCTCTCAGCGGAGACAGCCTCACAGTCGGTTGCAGCAAGAACGTCATTCTGGATTTCTGCCCATTTAAGCTTGGCTTCATCAAATCTTACCCTTAGCGACCCAATATCTTGGATAAGGGTACCACTTCTTGCTCACAATGCTGCAACGAGCCAACAAAACAACAGCCTCAGTAGCCTTGGTTTTCAGCTCTGAAAGGCGGAGAACAGTCTAGTGTCGTTCTGCCAAAAGCTAATCCTGTTCAGAAGTAAGTTCTTCCTTCTCACGAATAAGCCTATGAAGGCCCTAATAAGAAAGAAATTGGCCTACATAACAAGAAGAGGTAAAACTTAGAGTATATTTGTTCAAAAGTAGAAGAAGTAACAGAGGGAGAATCTTTTCCACTGCGGCGTTATGCATGGCATTGCTTAACAAACACTCTCCCGAGAGAGTGTGAATCTTTTCCCAATCCTTCTCTGAAGACAAAGGCTTCGGATATTTAGCAAGTTTCACCAGCCTTGAAAGCAAGTTGCACCCGGTGGAGACCGAAAGGGAAACACCCCTCCTCCTTTGTGGATCTTCAGAAGGGGCGGCATAATTTTGCCCCAAATTCCCATGAACTGGGGACTGTGGAGGAGGATCACCTTTTTCATGGCTTGGAGCGGCCGATGGATATGATGTAGCAACCGCTATTGGAAGAGTGGATGAAGATGGAAATGATGAGCAGTTGCTGGTGATTGCGAAGGTGAAGGTAGAGATAAAGTTGATGGAGTTGAAGAGTGAGAAGAAGCTGTATCAAATGCAGTGCTAGTTGTTTGGTGCTCGCCAACCAAAGACAAAATGGACCCAGTACTCAGCCTCACAGTATCGGGTACAACAATTGGGGCCCAAGAGCGGAAATTAGCATTATACACCAAATCAAATTCTCCCCAATGTGCTGAGACGTCATCTTCAGCTGTTTTCCTATTGAGATAATGAAGAGCATATCCTTCTACTTAAAGAATCTCCCTCATCACTAGCTTCTTCATCATGGTCGAACATCACAGTGTCTATAACCGGCCCAGAAGGAGGACCAGTCACCATCACCACAGGAGATGACTCAGGGGCGTCAATCTTTGTCCTCTTATTCTTTCCCCGACCGTAGAGGAACGCCTTCTTTTTGGTTGCTTGTTCTCTGGCCAGGGACTCCGTGAAGAAATGTTTATGCCCGAAGCAGTCCCGGAGAAGCATGTTCGTGTAAGTGCCTCCTGAAGCAGCCTCGCCGCATCAGCAGGGTCAGACAAAGCATCCTCCCCGGGGACATCAACTGAGCCCACATGTAGACCTAATTTCATGAATAAGTCAGAAGGGTTCAAACAAGTTTTCCATATGTAAAAAGTGAAAACAAGGTAAAATAAAATTATCATGATTTTTGTCCTTCCACCCATATTTAATGGATAGCTCTTTCCATAAACATGTTTCGGGCATTGTGATGTCCAAGATCTTCTGAACCCACTAGTACAAGCGCTCTACCACCGATGGGATCCATCGAGTCACTGAAACAAATGAAGATTGATGAATCAATACAAACATGAAAGAACATGTGATGTTTTAGACGTCAATACCACACAAGGAGATAGGTTACTTTGTGTGGTACCCAATTTTCAAGTGCTGTCTCAATAGAAGAACCTGGTTCTTCTTGATGTACTTACTTCTACTGTTGTGGAATATTAAAAGCAGTAAAGTAAAAACACAAATATTTTTACGTGGAAAACACCTGGCTCAAAAGGTGAAAAAAACCACGACCTACTCCTCACTAGGATTTGCTCAAACACTTCACTAAAAAACTCTGAGCCAAATGGACTTACAAAATAAACTCTTCTGTAATCCTAGGACTAACCTTAATCCCTTTGTAGTAACTAGCCCCTAGCTAATTTCTACAAGCCTCAAGTTAACTCTAACTTGAACAATGCGTACCTATTACAATTGTTTCTATGAAAGCTGAAAAGATACAATATTAAAACTCCTACTAAAATCAAGTAGACTCAATATTTAATCAGATGGAACTGGTTCTTCTAGTTGAACTGTAGACTTTTAATCGCCCAATGATTCTGCTAGCAAAATAACTCTGGGAACTTTGCTTTCAGACTTTGATTCACTTCAGCTTTTGTGAGTGTTGAATTCCAGTAGAAATACATCAAGTATTTATAGAGTCAGTTGAGCTTGTCGTCCAATTCTAGTCCAACTCTACCTGGGTGAACAAATTTGTATCAAACTCAACTTCCTTTCTTTTGTTACGTTCCTTGCTGAATTCGACTTCAATCTTCTCATCAATTTGCAACATTTTCGCATTAGGAGACAATCTCTTAGTTCATTGATATTTCACATTCACAAATATCTTCTATGCATATACGGTTCATGTGCCAGCTATTAAGTTCAAGATGTGTGCTCTGATGGACCTGGTCAACCATTTGTCAATCTTCAAAACTATGCAGTGACATGGGTCAACAAATTCCCTCTTTTTGATGATGACAAACTTTGTGCTTAATCATGTATACACTTCAAACACTTTGTATGGTTTTAAGCATTAATCATAGAGAATCCAGGTTCATTAGGTTATAAATATCACTTTAAATGTTTTTTTGTAAAAGTTCAGCACATATCTTCCCCCTTTTGTCATCATCGAAAAGTTTGCAAAATGATAAACTCACCAGATTTATTAATTATTACTCATGGCCATTAAGGCAACTGCAGGTGCAAAGCATGATTAAACAACACAAGAAGCCAATAAATGTAAGCTAACTAAGAAATTGAGACAAGGCAATAACTAGAAGCAAAATTCATTGATTAGTAACGATTATCAACCACCATACAGAAAAACAAAAACAAACCAACCATGAGCAAAAAACAGAGTAAAAATAACTGAAACTGAATAACTGGTCTAAATAGGGGTTTTAGAAGCTCTGGACAGCCTAAGGATGGGAAGGTACAAAGGAGGTTGTGGTCTTGGATTGTAGGAGAGAAAGCATCTGCTGAAGAACACCCTCGTTCTTTTCTTTCTCCTTTGCTAAATCATCCCTAAGAGCATCCCTCTTAGCTTCAACCTCAATCACACGAGACTTCAAACGAAGGATCTCCATATCCTTAATCTCGTTTTCCTGCACAGAGTTCTAACTTTGTTGTTGACTGGTTGCTTCCTAGATGAACCAGGTTCATCCACAAGAACATTGACATTGTAGTCACATGTCACCAAAGTTTCCTTCCCAAAATAGTCTTTGGAAATAGCCATCTCACCCTTCCTCATTGGAACCCCAAAATGTGCAAGCACTGCTGTCATAATGAAGCCATATGGAATTGCGTGTGCTTTGGTTCCATTCACAACTCTGTCCAAGAGTTGGATGATGAAAGCCGGCCAATTTATTTGCTTTCCCCTGTACAAGAACTCCATCAAGGTCAGATCCATATAATTTGCAATGTGCCTTCTTTCTTGTCTAGGCAGTAGGAACTTGATGACGAACTCGAAGAGTAGCTTGTGCTCTGGCTTTATTTTACTCTTGTAAACCGGCCTGGGTTCAATCTCCTTCTCACTATCACTGAAGAATCTGGTGATGTTGATTGCTGAGGCCATCCCATCTAGACAAGGCCATCTTTGCCTTGTGTAGTCCTCATAGCCCTCAACTGGTATGTTCAGAATAACGCCCAACTCTTTAGCATCAAAGGAAACTTCAATTCCTTTGACCATGGAGGTGACCCTGCCTCCTTGACAATGGAATTTCCCATGAGTTCTACCAACTCAGCCCTTACCAGCCTACCTTCCATGCGAAGGACCATGTCCTTCCAGCCCTGCACCTCCAGAGTTTCTAGCAGATATTGCACTCCAGGCTTCTCTAGATCCTTCACGAGCTTACCCTTCAGTATTGTTCTCTTTCCAAACATGGTAACTCTGTCAGTCATCTCTCCTATTTCCTTCTCCTCCTCTCCACTCCAGTCTGCATCATCATCCTCTTTCTCAACAATTTTCACTTTCTTTGGCTTGGCCCTGGTCCTCTTAACAAATCTTGTTGGTGTGACAGACATTCTAGCTGACTTCTTTAAAGAAGCCTTAGCCTTTGTGGGTTTTGGTGTCTCAGCCACACCTGGAGCAGGCTGCTCCTCCTGTTGGAACAGGTCCAACGTCTTCTCTTCAATCTCAATAGCCTTAACAGGCTCTCCAACTTTTGCTTTTCCTTTTGATGCCCTCTTCTTCTTGCTCTCTTTCAGAGCCTTTTCCAATTTCTCTTCTTCATCTCTCGCAGTGCTACGAGTAGCTCTTACTTTTGGAGTAGGAACATCAGCAACTTCAGAAATTTTTCTTTTCTTTGAAGGAACTGGGTGAGTTGCCTTCTTGGGCTTCTGACTCCTTCTTTTCTTGGGGTTATAGGACTCCCCCAGTTTCTTCAGCCTTTCAGCCAATGTTTCTTCCCCAGATGAACCAGGTTCATCTGTTCCTTTCTTCAGACTTGCAAGACCTGCTACAACCTCCTCAACTATGCTTCGCCCTAAATCTGTGACATTTTCTCCAACAGTTTCAGAAATGGGACCACAGATAACCAGCATGGTACCATCCTTCCCAGATCCCCTCACAACTTTTTTTCCCTATCTCTCAAGAATTCTTTCTTTTCTACCACCCCTATGCCTTTCAGGTACTTCAATATCAATAACAGACCCAACCAACATGAATCTTTTATCAGTAGAAGTAAATTCAGAATTGATTTCAAGATTACCCTTTTCAGAATTGGTTGAACCAGGTGCGCCTTCCTTATTGGCTGATTTAAAAGATTCACTGGATGAATATGACTTAGTACCTTTGCCCGCTTTAATAATATCCTCCAAGAATTTTTCCCTAGTCCCAGAAGCAATAGATTTCCGGGCAAGAACTTTGACACGGCGATTCTTGGGGGCAGGAGTAGGGTTTGGAGTGGGTTCGGGAATGGGTGTATTTTCAGGGGTTGACAAAATTTCTGGTGATTGAGAGCTGTATACAGATGGAGAATTGGAGACAGATTCAGAATTTGCTCCATCGTAATCACGATTAGGTGATGAATTAGAAGAAGAAGCTGGTGGTGGTGAATACATGATTATGTATTATTAGGAAGAAAAGGCGAGTAATCAATTGTTTGGTTTGTGTAGAATGAGTTGAACTTGGTTTGAAGTTTCTTTATGAAGATAAGAGTAATGATGACTTTTTATAAGATGTGGCTAGGGAGATTTCAACATGCAGAATGTGTACTCAAGTAGGAGTCTAATCGCCGAAGAACTGACTTGATTAGACATTTAATTTTCCCCTAAAACTAGGCTAATTAAGTGAAGACTGGACTTCTTGAAACTGGTTCAATTTGGGTGTTTACGAAGTATTTGAATTTGAACCAATTATAGAAAGAATCATGCTCATGTATGACTGTAATTGAATTAATATATGGATAAGAGCACGTACCTCGTCAGTCAGATGAATCAGCATGATGAACCAGGTTCATCCAGTTAGAAATCTTTAAATTGCCTCAATTTACAAAGCTAGATAAATATCATTAGCATCTAGGGAATCATATTAATACATGGCACAAGAGTATGGCAATAAAGACATGATGCTGAGCAATTATTAATCTGATTAAGTACCTAACTAAAATTTTCAAGCCAAAAAATCTTTTTTTCAGTTTTTTTTTCTTTCAATCAGGTGATCTTAATCATCCCTAATTCCAGCATGTTTCTCTCAAAATGCTCCCTACTAAGTGCTTTAGTGAATATATCAGCAATTTGATGATCAGTAGCACAAAATTCGATTGAGATCATTCCTTTTTCATAGTTATCCCTTAGGAAATGGTGTCTAACATCTATGTGCTTAGTCCTTTTGTGATGAACCGGGTTCTTCATCATACTAATAGCACTAGTGTTATCACAAAATATAGGAATGCATCCCACATCAATACCAAAGTCCATGAGTTGTTGTTTGATCCATAACAACTGGGCACAACATGAGGCTGCAGCCACATATTCAGCCTCAGCAGTAGACAAGGCTACTGAATTTTGTTTCTTGGTAGCCCAAGACACAAGGCATGAACCCAAAAAGTGAGCCATACCTGAAGTACTTTTCCTGTCAACCAGGAATCCTGCATAATCAGTATCAGCATATCCTACAAGTTCGAAATTACTACCTTTAGGATACCAAAGGCACAAATCAGTAGTGCCTTTCAAATATCTCAAAATTCTCTTTACTGCAGTGAGGTGGGACTCCTTTGGATTTGCCTGAAACCTAGCACACAATCCCACGCTGAACACAATATCAGGTCTGCTGGCAGTGAGATATAATAGAGATCCAATCATCCTTCTGTATAGCTTCTGATCAACAGATGAACCAGGTTCATCCACATCCAATTTGTAGCTGTGGCTATGGGAGTGTCTATTTCTTTTGAGTCTTCCATTTTAAACTACTTGAGCAATTCTTTCACATACTTTTGTTGGTGGATCATTTTTCCATTTGGGTTTTGCTTAATTTGCATGCCTAAGAAAAAGTTTAGCTCACCCATCATACTCATCTCAAAATCACTTCCCATTAGCATAGCAAATTCCTTGCTCAATTTTTCAGAAGTCGCCCCAAATATAATATCATCTACATATATTTGTACAACCAGGAGATCCTTGCCCTTTTCCCTCAAGAACAAGGTACTATCAATTTTGCCTCGTTTGTACCCATGTTCTAGCAGGAATTTTAAAAATCGTTCGTACCATGCTCTTGGTACTTGTTTGAGACCATATAGAGCCTTGTCGAGTTTGTATACGTGGTCAGGTGACTCCTTGCTTTCAAAACCTAGAGTCTGCTTGACAAATACATCTTCCTTCAGATAGCCATTGAGAAAGGCACTCTTAACATCCATCTGATGAAGAGTGAATTCCATGTGTGCAGCAAATGCTATAAGAAGTCTGATTGCCTCCAGTCTTGCCACAGGGGCAAAGGTCTCATCATAGTCAATTCCTTCTTCTTGACTATACCCTTGAACAACTAATCTTGCCTTATTCCTTGTAACAGTTCCATCCTCATCGAGCTTGTTCCTGAAGACCCACTTGGTGCCAATCACTGATCTGTCTAGTGGCCTGGGTACCAAGTGCCATACTTGACTTCTTTCAAACTGATTCAGCTCTTCTTGTCTGGCATTTACCCAGTCAGCATCTTGTAGAGCTTCCCCAATGTTCTTTGGTTCGATCATGGATAGAAAGGCATCAAACGCACACAGATTTTTCAAGGATGATCTTGTTTTGATTCCGGATGCCAAATCTGTTATGATGTTCTCAAGAGGGTGAGAACTCTGATATCCGTATGGTTTAAGTACCAGCTGTTCATTCCTAGATGATTCCATGGTGTCTTGTTGCTGTGGAGCAGGATCAGGGCCAGGTTGCATATGTTGAATTCCCTCTATCATGATGCTTGGGTTAGTTGAACTTGGTCCATCACCTGTTCCACCTTCCATGCTTGCTTCAATGTGATCACTGCTTCTTATCAGTCCAAGCTCCTTATCTTCAGGTTCCTGTCTCTCAGCAAGAATGTTAGTTTCATCAAAGACAACATGTATACTTTCTTCTACACACATAGTTCATTTATTATACACTTTATAAGATTTTCTATGTGATGAATATCCCAAGAATACTCTCTCATCACTTCTGGGATCAAATTTTCCTAGGGAATCTTTGCCATTATTATGCACAATACACTTGCATCCAAAATCCCTAAAGTGGGATATGTTGGGCTTTCTCCCTTTAAGTAATCCATAGGGAGTTTTCTTTACCAGAGGTATGGTCATGCATCTATTGATTATGTAACAAGCAGTGTTTATTGCTTCAGCCCAGAAGTTGTGAGGTAGTTTGCTAGATAGAAGCATGGTTCTTGCCATGTCTTCAAGAGTTCTGTTTTTCCTTTCAACAACCCCATTTTG
>MDKI01201566.1:0-16512 GCA_005239505.1 Nicotiana paniculata
GTACGGGTAGTGTTCGAGTTATATTGATACTATCTTCAGAAAAATTCAATACATAATCAAATTCTTTTTCATTTAAAGGTCAGTTTCTATTTTCTAGCGTTTTGATAATACTATTGCATCGGGGTGGTCATCTTTTAGTTAAATCTTTTTGGTTGCTAATTGATTTTGCATCTACATGTTTAGTTCATATAGAATATTTTAGCATCTTTGGCCTTCTGATTTATTTGAAGATTGTTGAATAAGTAGATGTTTTTCTTTTGAATTTAAAACCCAAAGTTTAACATATAAAAAATAAAAAAATAAAAAAACTATGTGAACTGTTAGCTAAAGTTGAAAAGTTTTGTTAATTGTTTAGACATATCCCTGTTTATCTCTTAACGTGGATTATTTACGTGCTTCATGTAATTGTTAAAAATAATGTCTGTATTTGCTAGATTAGTAGCTAACTCTTAAGGTGTAAACGGAAATTACATAGTGTAAATGACTTATGATTTCAAATAGCTTCATATGCTTATCCCACAAATAAATCCATACCTCGTGACTTTACAATAATACCAAAGTTTAGGAAGAATAATGAACATCGTTAGAGTGCTTTACGCGCAATTTTAATTAATCTAGCGTGATTATGTATACGTTCGCGTGACATAGTTGTGATCTTTTTTTTTCAAATAAGTCAAGATATACGTTCACGTGACTTTGGCTGAATAGTTTAAATATTAATTAAGTGTTATTAATTATTTACACGTACGCGTGACATGATTTTTAGCGAGCCAAAAAATTGTGTACATGAGTGTAGTGTGATTGGAATCCCCTTTTTTTTAGTTGTGTTTTAGGAGTCTATTTATAAGTTTAGGACAAACCCTAAACGTGTAGGAGACTTCTATTTCAATTGGGAAACACTTAAACCCGTCAAAACTCGATTTTTCGCCGAACTGGGGACCCTGGCGTTTGGACCCAAAGGCCTGGCTAACGCCAGGCTAGGGTTGGCGTTTCAGCCCTAACGCCAGGGTAGGGCTGGCGTTTCAGCCCTAACGCCTGGCTAACGCCAGGCAGGGTCAGGTTGTTTGGCTCTGTCGCCCGGCTATCGCCCGGGTGTCTCCTTTCGCGTATGTTTCGACGTATTTGCATCCCTTTAGCTCCATTTCCATCTCCACTTAACCTACACATGAAATAAACTCCATTAAGCACAGAACAAGTGTATTTTTATCATTAACACGCATAAAATGTAAGGTATATCGCATGTTAAACTATGCAATTTAGTCTCGCATCATACGCGTGACATGATTCTTGACACGTCAAACTAAACGAGTATACGTACGCGTGACTCTTATTAAGGTAATTATTTAGACAATCGAATAATAAGAAACGTTAAAAATACAAATATACATAGATCCTAAAAGTGAGTAATTAAACAATTTAGGCCAAGTTTAATCATTAAGCGACCGTGCTAGAACCACGGAATTCGGGAATGCCTAACACCTTCTCCTGGGTTAACAGAATTCCTTACCCGGATTTCTGGTTTGCAGACAATTTAAACAGAGTCAAATTTCCTCAATTTGGTATTTAAACTGGTGACTTGGGACACCATATAATTATCCCAAGTGGCGACTCTAAATAAATAAATAATCCCATTTTTTATTACGTCACTTAAAGTGGAAAAACTCTCTTATTACCCTTACCGGTGAAAAGGGAGGTGTGACAGTAACTAATTTCGAAATTTGGCCTCAATTTGAGGTCTAAATCCCAATTCCCAAAAATTCCTAATTTCTACCCAAACCCCTAATTTCTACCATGGAAATCCTAGATTTTAGGTTAGAAATCATGAAATGCAATTGGTAATCGAAAGAAAATGTTTTAGAATCACTTACCAAGACTTTGTGGAAGAAATTGGCTTGGAGGAATAGCCTCTAGGTCATTTGGCTTTTAAAAATTTGAAGAAATGGCTTAAGTCCCATAATGGGACTGTTTAATAGCTGGCGACAGTGTTCATCGCGTTCGCGAGGACACTGTCGCGTTCGTGAAGAGCTGGTTCCTAAAGACTTGCGCGATCGCGAGTCCCTCATCGCATCCGCGAAGGCTACACCCCCTAGCCTTCGCATTCGCAAGCCCTTTCCCGTGTTCACGATTAAGAGACGATTGACCCCTCCTCCAGGTCCCTATCACTACGTGTTCGCATTGAGCTGGTCGTGTCGTGAAGGGTGAAGCCCCATCGCTCCGTGTTGGAAAAGAGAAAAAATACAACCAGCCCAGTTTATACTTCGCGTTCATGAAAGTACCCTCGTGAACGCGAATAAGGAAACCAGAAGCCACTAAAACTGCAGAAAACCAGATTTTCTCCAAGTCCAAAGCATCCCGTAACCTATCTGAAACTCACCCGATCCCTCAGAGATCCAAACCAAACTGCACACAAGTCCTAAAAGATCATATGAACTTGCTCGCGCGATCAAATCGCCAATATAACATCTAAAACTATGAATTTAACACCAAATCGAATGAAATTTTTGAAGAAAGCCTTAAAACCTCTATTTTCAAACCGGACGTCTGAATCACGTCAAACTGACTTCGTTTCTTACCAAACTTCACAAACAAGTTATAATAATTATATTGAACCTGTATCGGGCTCCTGAACCAAAAATACGAGCCCATGCCAAACATCAATATATTCTTAAGAATATTAGATTTTCAGGCTTTTAATTTTCAATTAAAAATTCATAACTCAAGCAAGGGACCTTGGAATTCGATATCGGGCATACGCCAAGGTCCCATATTTCTGTAACGACCCGACCGGTCTTTTTGAGAAATTAAGCTCTGTTCGGTGGGATAAGGTCTTGAACAAATTCACTTTGTGTATATTGACCTGCGTGCGTGGTTGGATTCAGTTATTGGATAATCCGGAGTCGAATTGGAAAGAAAATTTCTATTTTTGAAGCTTAAATGATGGAAGTTGACTGGAGGTTTGACTTTTGAGTACACTGCCTCGGAATAAGTTTTGGTGATGCCAACAGCTTCGTATGATGATTTTGGACTAGGCGCGCGTCCGGAAATGGTTTTGGAGGTCCGTAGAGTAATTTGTGGTAATTCGGCGAAAGTTGGAATTTCGGCGATTTCGGCCGATAGGTTAAATTTTGATATCGAGCTCGGAATGGAATTCCGGGAATGGCTATAGGTCCATTGTGTTATTTGTTACTTGTCTGCTAATTTTGGCGTCATTCCGGGTTGAATTGATAGGTTTCGGCACGAGTTTTCATATTTGAAGATTTTAGAATTTATAAGTTTGATTTTTGGTTTGATTCATCGTTTCGGCATTGATTTATGTGATGTGAGATCTCGAGCGAGTCCGTGGTAGGTTATATGACTTATTTGTGTAATTAGACGGGGTCTCGAGGGCCTCGGGTGTGTTTCGGATAGGCTTCGGGTAAACTTTCCCTCATTTTTGCACTGCTGAACATGTCTTCCTGTTTCCTTCTATGCGATCACATAAAAGTAGTCGCGATCGCATAGTGTTGCTCTTGACCCCCCAGCTTTCCTTCAATGCAATCGCATCCCATGCTTCGTGATCGCATAGTGCAACTTGGCAGCAGATAATTTCTTATATGCGATCGTATAAGTTCCTTCGCGATCACATAGAACCTTTTTTTGGCCAATAACATTTTTCCTCTATGCGATCGCATGTAGTTTCCTGCGATCGCATAGCACAATTTGATCGGTGGAATTTTTCCTTCTACGCTATCGAGTCTTCTCATCCGTGATCGCATTGAACAAATATCTGGACAGACAGAATATATTCCAAATTCGAGGGTTGAGCCATTTTTATCACATTTTGACTTCTAGAGCTCGGTTCTTGGCGATTTTTTAGGGGGGTTTCACATAATTCGATTGGGTAAGTGTTCTTCAACTAGAATTAAATATATTTCACGATTTTATCCTTATTTTAATCATTTAATTTTTGTTTGAGTTGAGAAAATGTTGGTTTTGAAAGAAAACTTCTAAAATAAAAAATCGTGATTTGAGGGATCAAATGATATCGGATTTCGATAAATTTTGTATGTTTGAACTCATAATTGAATGGGTGTTCGGATTTTGTAAATTTTGTCAAGTTCCGAGGTGCGGGCTCGGGGTCGACTTTTGGGTCGATTTTTATATTTTTTTGTAAGATCAAAACTTTATGATCCGGAATAGTTCCTTATGAGTTTTACTAGTGTTTTGAAGTAATTTTGATTAGATTTGAGCCGTCCGGAGGCCTTTTCACCCGAGAAGTCCATTTTAGAGTACCGGGTTATCGTCTTTGAGGTAAGTATCTTGCCTAACCTTGTGTGGGGGAACTACCCCTTAGGATTGAGTCTTCTATGTTGATTGTAGCCCGCGTACGCGAGGTGATGAGTGCGTACTCGGACTTATTTGCAAAGAGGTTGGCCTTTTAGGAGTCTTAGGCCCTTATATTCCATGTGTATGAAGTTGTATTTGTTATATCTGAGTTCCGATGGCTAGTTCATCTCTATCTGCTTAAATTAGAAATTTCTTGCTTAGTTTTCCTCTGTTGCTTATTTGATCTTAATTGAATTTAGCTGAAGACATTACCTTTTTCTATCATCGTGCCATATCTTCCTTCATAAACTGCCTATTTGACTAGAATTGGCAGAATCTCGCCCTTTAATTATTTGGAAGTGATTGGAATATCCATACGTGGTGTCAAGCATGCCCGTGAGTTGTACATTGTGATTTATATGATTTTTCCTTAAGTGCTACTTAGGTTTAGTTGATAATCATCCGTGTTGATAGTATTTCCTTGGTGTTGCCAATTACTGAGCATTTGTTCAAGGTGAGTTTTATTCCGTAAAGTTGATTGTTTAGGCGAGATTGGTTATAGTTGTTTCCCTTGCGGGGATGATTGGTTTCTTATTGAGGACTTGAATATTGTGAATCGTTGTTGTATTTGTTTTGTTTTCCCCTCGTTATATCGTTTCACTTGTGCTTGGTATTCCCTTCAATGACTACTTCTTATGAGTGAGTTTTTACCATTCTTGTGATTCAAGTCTTTGTATTGATTTGCTCGTCACACCTTGCATTCTGTCTTTTGTTGCTTTTGCGCTAGTTGTGGCAATGTGTGTTGTTTTCTATCGCATTCTGGTTGTTTTTCCTCAGTTTGCTGCATTGCATATTTAAATTGGGACTACGAACGAGATTCCGGGAGCTTTCCCCCTGTACTGCATTGCATATTTAAATTGGGACTACGGACGAGATTCTGGGAGCTTTCCCCCTGTACTGCATTGCATATTTAAATTGGGACTACGAACTAGATTTCGGGAGCTTTCCCTTTGTACTGCATGACAAATTCTGAGTTACGGACTGAGTTCCGGTAGATTTATCTTGAGGAGATTATGATCGAAAGATTTTTATTTCAAAGGTATATTTGAAAGCATTTGTCTTGCAAAAAATGATATTGAAATACATTTATTGGGGGAGTATATTTGAAAATCATGTATTTTGAAAAATCTATGTTTTAATGATTTCTCTTTCTAATATATATATATACATATATATATATATATATATATGTATATTCGGAGAAAGTATGTTGCAAGGAAAATTGTTCTATCCTGAAATGATTATATCTTTAAAGCTTCAATATAAGCTGCGGTTTAAAAGTTTTCAGCAATTTATTGGATTTATTGGCTAAGGCCTGATGTGAACAAACTGAAGCAGTGTTGAGTTACCAGTGTTTTTATTTTGTGGTGATTTCCGGTTTTGGCTCGTATTTCTGTTCATTCTCCTGTGTACTATTATGATGTTTCGTTGATTAATTTTCGGTAATTCCTTTCGCATTATATTGTCATGTTGTTAATTATATCGTGAAATCTTTAGATAGATATTATGTTCGGTCATTTCTATATTGATGCCTGTTTAATTTATTAGACCAGTGGTGTCTTGACTAGTCCTCGTCACTACTTCACTGAGGTTAGTATTAATACTTACTGGGGACCGATGTGGTGTGCTCATACTACTCTTATGCACATTTTTGTGCAGATTCCAGGTTTTCGCATAGCCGACAGATTGATTGTTAGCAGCGCGGTTGCTGTTGTGGAGACTCAAGGTAGAACCGCTTCAGCGTTCGCGATTTCGGAGTCACCATCTTATATTTATGTTTGCACTGTTGTACTTCTTTCTGAACAGTGGTATTTTTAGGAGTTTTTAGTGTAATTTTTTTAAAGCTTATGACTTGTACTACCGGGTTTTGGGAATAAGAAATGTATAAAGAATTATTTATTTCAGGAAAATATTAGATTTTATTTATTAATGTTGTTATTCCGTGAATATTAGGCTTACCTAGTCCTTAAGATTAGGTGCCATCACGATACCCAACGGAGGGAAATTTGGGTCGTGACAGGTTGGTATCAGAGCCCTAATTTCATAGGTGCTACGAGTCATAAGTGAGTATTGTAGAGTTTTGCGGATCGGTACGGAGACGTCTGTACTTACAGATGATGCCCAGGGTTTTCTGGAGGAATGCCATAGAATCCTCCGCACTTTGGATATTGTTGCGACAAGTGGGGTTGCTTTAACTACGTTCCAGCTTCAGGGAGCGGCTTATCAGTGGTGGCGGGCATGTGAGTTGGGTAGCCCGGCCAAGTCAGATTCACTTACGTGGAGTCAGTTTTCAGAGATGTTCTTGAGAGAGTTTTCACCCTAGTCCCTTCGGGATGCATGGCGCGCGGAGTTTGAGCAGTTGCGCCAGGGCACTATGTCAGTATTAGAGTATGCCATCAGATTCAGTGATTTGGCCAGGCATGCACCTGCCTTAGCCGCTACAGTTAGAGGGCGTCTGTAGATTCATTGAATAGCACAGGCATGATATTTAGTTTAGCATGGATCGAGAGTTGGAGTCGTATGTTTCGTTTCAGCAGGTGCTAGGGATCGCTCGTCGGTTAGAGGGAATGTAGGGCCGGGAGCGAGAGAACAGACGAGATCAGGAGAGAGAGTCCAGGGAGGCGAGGAGGCCTTGTAGACCGGAGAGATCATCTGGTCCTTATTTTGGAGGCAGGGTGCGACACGGTAGAGGTTTTGTGGGTCAGCCAGCTCAGTTCGCATTACCGGCTTCGCATGAGGTTTCAGGTACTCGTGGGTCTCAAAGTACTCGTATCGCACAGTTTCCATAGCCACGCCAGCAGAGAGGTTGTTTTAAGTGTGGAGATACCAGTCACAGGGTGAGAGATTGTCCCAGGCTCCGGGCAGATGTGTTACAGCAGGGCATTCAGGTGAGTAGAGGGCGCCCAAGGGGAGGAGGCCCGGCCCGTTGATTTGTTTTGTATAGTAGGCTGGAGGCCGTTGCGCCAGATGTTATCGTACAGGTATGTTTTGATTTGCTATATAGGGGAACCATTTGTATTTCATTATAGTTCTGCTGGTCGGGACGAGTTTCCCTTATTTGTTTGCCTTATTGATAAGTGAGTTTCATGCTTTGCACTCTATTTTTCATGCTTGCTCCCGTTGGGAGATTCTGTGAGTGGTAACCCGTGTCTATCACTGTTTATTCATCAATTAGAGGGGTGAGACTAGAAGTGAGTCCTTGTTGTTCATCATGGTGAGCTTTATGTGATTTTTCCTAAGTATTTTGTTTACGAGCTGTGATTTGATACTCCATTGAGATGTGAGTTAAGTGAGCGTTATGATTTGTTAGCCGAAATGAGTGAGCAGGAGATTTCAATTGGTATGATATATATTCGGCATGTGATATAGAGTTTAGGGCGAGACCCTCGTGATTTTTTGTGATTTGATATGTTTGGACCGGGCTGAGTACCGCGGTGGAAGTTATATCAGAATGGGATCCTTGTGATTTGTTCATATTCCTTGCTTCTTCCTTGTTATATTTCTCTTTTAAGTTAGTATTGATAGAGAATTATGCATATGGGCTTGTTTGATAGTCCCTTTATATGTTTCTGTTTTCATATTCAGTCATTTCGTTATGTGCTTATTTAGTTTAGCTTGCGGGATGTGTGCCCGGTAGTGTTAGATGTGGCTCGGTGATTCAAATGTTTAATAATTAGGTCTTCGTGTTTATTGCATCATTATCAGTATTATGGGGTTGGAAAACCGAGTTCTTTCATATGTGAGGTAAATTGCCAATGCTGAGTTGATTTCGGGCAGCCATTGTGATCAAAAGTGTTATTATGAGCCTATGTGTAATGTGATATATTGTGTGGTCGTTCCTTATTGGTATATTCATGACTTAATCCAGCTGGTTGAGGCTAATGTCGTATATGGATTTAGAATCGGGTCTTTTGGAAATGAGTAAACAGTGAGAAAAATTGAGGTATGAGGCTTATCGGTGGTGATGAGGAGGCTATATTGCAGTTGTGATGGTGTCATCAGGCTTATGTAGATTGGGGTGATGTGGGATCACCCGCGGGTGTGTGTTGGAAGTTCGCAATCAATGATTGGATGAGTTCGAGGTAAATCTTGGCACGTTCGAGGATGAACGTTTGTTTTAATAGGGGCAGAATATAACGACGCGATCGGTCGTTTTGAGAAATTAAGTTCCGTTCGGTGGGATAACGTCTTGAACAACTTCACTTTGTGTATATCGTCATGCATGCCTGGTTGGATTCAGTTACCCGATAATCCGGAGTCGAATTGGAAGGAAAATTTCTATTTTTGAAGCTTAAGTGATGGAAGTTGACCGGAGGTTTGAATTTTGAGTAAACGGCCTCGGAATGAGTTTTGGGTGATGCCAACAGTTTCGTATGATGATCTTGGACTTAGGCGAGCGTCCGTAAATGGTTTTGGAGGTCCATAGAGTAATTTGTGGTAATTCGGCAAAAGTTAGAATTTCGGCGATTTCGGCCGATAGGTGAAATTTTGATATCGGGCTCAGAATGGAATTTCGGGAATGGTTGTAGGTCCGTTGTGTTATTTTTGACTTGTCTGCAAAATTTGGCGTCATTCCAGGTTGAATTAATAGGTTTCGGCACGAGTTTTGATATTTGAAGATTTGAGGATTTATAAGTTTGATTTTTGGTTTGATTCATCATTTCGGCGTTGTTTCATGTGATGTGAGACCTCGAGCGAGTCCGTGTTAGGTTATATGACTTGTTTGTGTGATTAGATGGGGTCCCGAGGGCCTCGGGTGTGTTTCGGATAGGCTTCGGGTCAACTTCCCTCATTCTTGCACTACTGAACATGTCTTCTGGTTTCCTTCTATGCGATCGCATAGAAGTAGTCGCGATCGCATAGTGTTTCTCTTGACCCCCCAGCTTTCCTTCAATGGGATCGCATAGTGCAACGTTTGGCAGCAGATAATTTCTTATATGCGATCGCATAAGTTCCTTCGCGATCGCATAGAACCTTTTTTTGGCCAATAACATTTTTCCTCTATGCGATCGCATGTAGTTTCCCGCGATCGCATAGCACAATTTGACCAGTGGAATTTTTCCTTCTACGCGATCGCGTCTTCTCATCCGTGATCGCATTGAACAAATATCTGGGCAGACAGAATATATTCCAAATTCGAGGGTTGAGCCATTTTTATCACATTTTGACTTCTAGAGCTCGGTTCTTGGCGATGTTTGAGAGGGTTTTCACACAATTCGATTGGGTAAGTTTTCTTAAACTAGAATTAAATATATATCATGATTTTATCCTTATTTTCATCATTTAATTTGTGTTTTGAGTTGAGAAAATGTTGGTTTTGAAAGAAAACTTCTAAAATGAAAGATCGTGATTCGAGGGATAAAATGATATCGGAATTCGATAAATTTTGTATGGTTGAACTCGTAATTAAATGGGCGTTCTGATTTTGTAAATTTTGTCAGGTTCCGAGGTGCGGGCCGGGGGTCGACTTTTGGGTCGATTTTTATATTTTTTTGTACGATCGAAACTTTATGATCCAGAATAGTTCCTTATGAGTTTTACTTATGTTTTGAAGTTATTTTGATTAGATTTGAGCCGTCCTGAGGGCTTTTCACCCGAGAAGTCCATTTTAGAGTATCGGGTTGTCGTCTTTGAGGTAAGTATCTTGCCTAACCTTGTGTGGGGGAACTACCCCTTAGGATTGAGTCTTTAATGTTGATTGTAGCCCGTGTACGCGAGGTGACGAGTGCGTACTCAGACTTATTTGCAAATAGGTTGGCCTTTTAGGAGTCTTAGGTCCTTATATTCCATGTGTATGAAGTTATATTTGTTATATTTGAGTTTCGATGGCTAGTTCACCTCTATCTGCTTAAACTAGAAATTTCTTACTTAGTTTTCCTCTGTTGCTTATTTGATCTTAATTGAATTTAGCTGAAGACTTTACCTTTTTCTACCGTCGTGCCATATCTTCCTTCATAAATTGCCTATTTGATAGATATTATGTTCGGTCATTTCTATATTGATGCATGTTTAATTTATTAGACCAGTGGTGTCTTGACTAGTCCTCGTCACTACTTCACTGAGGTTGGTATTGATACTTACTGGGCACCGATGTGGTGTGCTCATACTACTCTTCTGCATATGTTTGTGCAGATTCCAGTTTTTCGCATAGCCGACAGATTGATTGTTAGCAGCGCGGTTGCTGTTGTGGAGACTCAAGGTAAAACCGCTTCAGCGTTCGCGGTTTCGGAGTCACCATCTTATATTTTTGTTTGCACTATTGTACTTCTCTCTGAACAATGGTATTTTTAGCAGTTTTTAGTGTAATTTCTTTAAAGCTTATGACTTGTACTGCCGGGTTTTGGGAATAAGAAATGTATAAAGAATTATTTATTTCAGGAAAATATTAGATTTTATTTATTAATGTTGTTATTCCGTGAAAATTAGGCTTACCTAGTCCTTAAGACTAGGTGCCATCACGATACCCAACGGAGGGAAATTTGGGTCATGACAATTTCAATACGGACCCACCTGGACCGTCAAAATACATTTACGAGTCTGTTTACTCAATACATTGATCGAAGTCAACTCAAATCAACTTTTAAGGCAAAATTCTTATTTTTATCAACTTTCAACATAAAAGCTTTCCGAAAATACGCCCGGACTATGCACACAAATCGAGGAGGGTAAAAATGGGATTTTTGAGACTAAAAAGCGCAAAATCGAGTTTTAAAACATAAGATGAACTTTTGGGTCATCACATAGTGATAAGTTAGATGTGGTTTGGGATTCACTATTTAGCCCTAAATGCAACGAGCGTCGCCGCATCCATCTCATAACGACGGGTTGAGGATTGTCGTCGGGCGGATTCTTGAAATTCGACCTGGCCTTCCCCGAACGTGGAATTATCTCATCCACAGTGGCAAAGTTCTCATCGTCTGCAATGGCTACTCATTCTTCATGAGAAGGCATGTTCACATCCAATGCTACAGGATCAGTGGCTCCATCAAGGTTACAATAGGCACTAGCCATTTTTTATGGTTATGTATACGATAAGAAAGTGCAAAGGTGAAAGGGATAACAATGACCGAAAATGCTAAAAGAAGAAAGATGAAGATGCAAGAAATTCGAAGAAAAATAAGGTAAATCTTAGGGTTTCAAATGCTTAAGAAATGCAGCAACCCAAGTGAGAAGCTCTCATCTCTACTTATAAGAATACTGGCACCCTGATTGAGAAAGACAAATGCGCTGCATTAATTTCGAAATGGAAGAGGCGCGGGAAATGACATAACGTATTGGGAACGTGCACCATGATGACGCATGATGGTTGATGTCCTTTCAAATTGACGTAACAGTTAGATATGGCCCTTGAAGCGCCACATCGTCACCTCACCATAAAGGGATCACTCCTCAGCCAAGATGCTCAGATTTCTCAAATTGCAAACTTGCGAAGTTTGCCCATCGAGTTCGCCCAAAGACAACCCTGACAGGCGGAGGGACTAACTATATGGGTCAAAATTTGACCGGAGGAATCTCGTCTAAGAAAGGACGACTGAGGGCCGATTAGTCCGAGGTCATGCTTAGGAGCAGATATATTGGAGAGACGAGTAGCTAAGGTCGAGGTCGAGCACTCGTATCAGTCCAAACGGCTAGTTTAGTAGTAAGATATTTTAAAGGAATATTCTACAGATATTGTCTGAACTTGTGTACTTTCAGTTAGGCAAGGGAAATATCTCATATAAGTAGCAAGAGAGAGTGAGAAGAAAGGGGCATGTAATATGATATATGATAAGCATTATCTAGAAAAGTTGACCCTCAAGTAATTACAAACATTGTCTTTATAAAAGATTTGATTTGTTGTCGATCTGAAGTTTTCTCACATCATATCCGAGAAAACTTTCTATATTCCCACGCTTGGTTGCCTTACATCATTGTCAGAGAGAGAATCATCCACCTCATTGAATAATTGGGTGAATTATTATCTTTATTCACATTTACTATCATTTATCATATTTATTGCTTGCCACACCCCCTTGGTATTTAATAGTCTTGAATGCGGTTTCATATTTGTGAAATCTATTACTTTCAGATCTAGGATTTATTACATTTAATTAGGATTTGTCAATTACCATCTCATTTAATTAGTTTAGCAAAAAGGCTTAAAACTTTTTGGTCAAACCATCTTAATGCTTCAGTAATTACATCTTCTCCAATTTTTTTGTGTATTTTGCTCCAAAATTCTATCTCCAAAGTACCTACACATAAAATAAACTCAATTAACCACAATTATAGTACAATTTAGCATTAAAACACCAAGATGTAAGGTAAGTAATGCACTAAAAATATATAATTATAGCCAAACATCAGTATATATTTAGTTAAAACTGGAAAAAACAAACAAACATATGATCTATTAAAATATTCTTATGTAAAATTATTTTTTAGTAATACATGATAGTTATTTTCTTAGTCATCTAACAATATTATTTCGTTGTTATACGCTTACAAGGTTAACCAAGTTAAATAATTAAACATAAAAATTAATATGATACCTAAGTAATGATATTTTCTATTTTATTTTAATTATCTAAATATCATTTCGAATCGAAAAAGAAATGAGAATTTAATAGATTTTGACACATAAGTATGGAACAAAGAGATTGACGTATTTAGTAACATTTGATAAGAAAATGATGATACAACTTATTATCTAAAGTAAATAAAAATGAATACATTGTATAGGTCTATGAAATATTACATACCACGAGAGAATCCTAAATATTTTTAGATATTTTTTTTAAAAAAAACTATATAAAATGTTAAAAGTATATATAAAATGATAGATTTATATATCGGTTTGGTTGAGTTTTTCTACTCAATACCAAACGTAATCAGAATTATTAATTGATTTGATTTAACTTTTCAATTGGTACGGTATTTCAGTTTGGTACGAGCATCCCTGATTCTAAGTGATCAAAAGGAAGGTTATTTATGAACCGGATGTAATTTAATTGATGAATAATAGTTAATTATAGACACAAAAGGCACGTTGGCGATGCAGAGATGGACAGGAAAAGCGAAAGAGATTATTTTGCCGAAAAGGTGAAAATGAAATCCTTAGTACCAGGTGTCTGCAAGCAAAGGACGAAGAGGATACTCAAACGGTATGAAATTAAAACAGAATCGTTGATCATCTCAAACGTCGGCTGTGATGCGTCTATGCCAGCTGTTGGCCAATACGCATGCAGACATATATTTTGTGTATTGTGTGTATGGGCTGCGCATTAAATACCAAAGATTGTTGCTCTTTAATTATTTTTTAAACGATTTTATTAAAATACTTCCTCTTGTGCACTTTATTACTCCCTTAGTTTCAATTTAGATGAGGTTTTTTCACTCGACGAAGTTTTAAAAAAGACATTTGTAACTTACAGTCTTAAAAATTTAAGGGGTAAAAGTTTTGTACGATCATGATAATTGTGTGGTTATAAAAGCTTCTAGTTAAGAATAAAATGAGTAAAATGAATAATTTAAAGTTGTATTATTTTCAAATTCAAAAATATTTCATTTATTTAAGAACATACTAAGAAGGAAAGTACTAAATCTAATTTGAAACGGATTGAGTAATTTTTTACCTTTTCTTAGTGGTCCCTGATAACTATTTTTTCACATATCAAAAAAGAATTAACTTCTTTTAACTAAAGTTACCTTAGATTAAAGAGCCTAGGTAGGGGTATTAATGGTTATTTAAAACTCGATTAAAATGACCTAATTGTATTCCACCGAACCGATTTAGGTTTCATTTAATAAAACCATATGTTTTTTATATAAATTTATAACTGTACCGATAATTATGGTAGATTTTTCATTTTATAAAAATCTGAAAAATATTGAATCATACCGATAAATTTATATGTTAAAAATATATTTATATTTTAATTTTAAAAATAATAAAGCATTAAATATTTTCTCAGGGCATGAAATTATGAAAACGGTTATGTCAACAAGTAATTAAACTCTAAATCCTAATTATCAAACATGTTATGTTACTCCTACTGAAACTAAATTATTTTCAGCATATTCACTAGCAGAATACAAAGTATTCTAGTGATTATGAGTTCAAACTACAATGTATTGAATATGTTTCATTTCGTATGATTATATTTATCTTTTTGAATATATAATCTTTCTATAGATTTTATTCTTGAGTCTCAACTTGGTTAATTTCTTTCCACTCGTGTGATTTATATTTCTTTGTATTTATTTTACACTATTGTAGAATAGGTGACGGATCTATACTCTGGCTACTTTCATAGTTTCTTAATTCGTCACCCTTTGAACAGGAAAATGTCTATAGACTTTTGTTATGTCCTATAAAAGTAAGTATATTGTCACATTTAACTTTAGTAACTTTTACGTGACATTTAAAAAATATTGAAAAGTAATGGAACCGTACCTATACTGAAGAGAAATCAATAGGATTGAGATAGTTTCGAAAACTTTAATTTTTGCTACATAATTGAATAACCGAAAAATTGGTATGATATAAATTTTATTAGAAAAACTGTTGAACCGAACCATTGACACCCCTAAGCCTAGGAGTAATTGTTATATTTTTAATGAACAAATTAAGGTTTATATGATCATTTTCATTATTAATTAATGTTAAAACGTGATTGCATAGTATGTATGAAAACAACTAAAAAATCAATTAAAATGGATCGGGTGGAATAAATAATTTAATTAATTCAAGCTTTTGTATTCTTGCAATACATTCTGGAAAAAAATAAAGCGTATTAGATTCGTTAGCTTATTAGTAAGTAATTGACTTGGAACTCCCTTTAACAGTAGTAATGATTAAGCTAATGTTCTTTGGTTTCCTGTTAATTTGTTAACCAATTTATACTTGCATTCTTGAACTGATAATTCAAATTTCAAATGGTGAATAATTCTAAATTAATGATTTGTACGATGACTATTTAAAACAATAAACGTGTATTCAAGTTTTAGAACTCATAAGATTTAATGCATTGGAACTAACTTCAAGTTTAGTTACTAGACTTTATATGTACCAGTATTTCTTCACGCGTTGCACGCATATTTCGTATCACTTTCTTAAAGAATATATATCAAAATAAATTAGAAATAAATATACATCTCATGAGATTATAACAGTGGGATATTTCATGGTATTATGTATCCACCTCCTATGTGAAATAGCCAATACAATCATTTTTGTTATAAAATTTAAACTAACATTAGCTGATACACTCAACCATAACTTAACTATAACTCCGAAATTTATAATAGCTAATATACTTATTGCGTTAGCCAAACGACCCCTACTTAAGACCTTTAATTTCGTGAACAAAGTTAAGAAGCGTGCTTTATATCCAACGTTATATGCATTCTTTAATTAGCTGACTTTAATTTACTTACGGTTCATAGATTTCAAATGGAGAGCTGAAACCTCGAAGTTTCGGTTCAATTAAAATAACCATTCAATTAGTAAGCGAAGACTTTGGGTGTGTTTGGAATAACGGAAAATGTTTTTTGTAAAAAATATTTTCTTGGAAAATAAGTACTTTCTCCTTTTCACAATAAGTGTTCAGTTTCCTTTTAGCACGCCCATTAAGAAATTACTAAATCTCATGCAAAAAAACCTAGTATGACTAAACTACTCTTATTAAAGTATTGGTCCCATAATTATAGTGAGGAGTGAGAAAAGCTTTTTAGGGATATGCACATAAGGATAAAAGAGTAAAAACAAATTAATTTTTTTCTTGATAACATAACTGGACACTTATTTTGAACCAAAATGAAAAAGGAAAATGACTCTCAAGAGTATTCATAAGTAATTTAGATATAATAAACGTGAAGTCATAAACTTTCGAACCAACAACTTTCTAAACCCATAAATTTTATAAACTTCCGAACCACTAAGCTTTCGAACCGCGAAATTTAAAACCCGTAAACTTTATAATTTCTAGACCCGTAAACTTCCAAACACATAAACATCTGAACTCATAACTTTGGAACTTGTAATTTTGAACCTTTAAACCGAAAAATAAAAAAACTTAAACTGAAAATATATTTAAAATATTTTTTTTCAGGAGGGGGGAGGGGAGCAGAAATTTGAATGACAAATTAAAAAAAAATTGTGCAGGG
>ML346259.1:0-58753 GCA_005239505.1 Nicotiana paniculata
CAACAACATTACCTTTCCGTCATGAATCATGTGCCCTCACCAAATCAAAGATCTAGTTCCTCAGACAGTAAAATTTAATAACACTTAGGAACTCAAGATAGAAAGAATCCACTCGCTCTCAGAAATAAAACATTCATGTGCCACACAAAACGTACCATAGGCTTGCCCGTATTGTAATAGTCTACTAATCGAGCTCATTCAGTCTAGGATCAAGTAGGACTTGATTCGGTTGTAATGTAGGCTGTGGGACGGGTAGGATACATTTGGATATAAGAGTGACTATACCTCCCTAAGCACTTTAATACATAACTTTACCGTTCAACCTCAAACTCAATATAGCCAAATTCCACCTTCACAACGATGTTATTACCCCACATTTCTTTAGGCACAATTACGTTAAGAGTCATCACATATATTTTTCTTTCAACACAACACAATTTTTTATTTATTTCTTTTTCTTTTTCTTCTTTTTCTTCTTTTTCAAGTGACTCTTATTTTTTTTTTTCAACGTGCACCTTTCTCCTTATTTCAATTATTCCCCTCACAAACCAACCTACCACCCCACACTTTAACTGTTTCATATTTCATACATTTCCAGTGCTTACAAGAGGTGACAAGGTTCAAATATAAGATCGATTCAAACAAAAGGGAATATGGCTTGTAATGTGGTTGCCAAAGAAACAGGATTATAGGATCAACGGGGTTAAAGACGATACAACACAAATAGTTGGGTAAAATATAGATAATTGGCTCAAGAAAGAAATGCCTATATCACTTCCAAGACCGAATAAAACTTCTATTTTGCTTTGCACACACACGGGACAAGTTCTAGAGATCAGATGCAATGCACAGAATAACATTGAAATCTCACACACACATGGCACATAACTCACTCAGATTAGCTCTATCACGACACTCCAGTCAAAGCAGTTAAGCAAATCTTAAGAATCCATGATTTAAGATATTTATTCTAGAGTCGAAAATTGAGCCTAAACGTCACAACCAAAGTATTGACTATTCTCAAGGCATTAACACGTTTCGAGATATCGCTCCTATTAAGCCCTTAACCATGATGTGACTCCTACGCCTAAAAATTAAAAACTACCTACACCTGGTTCAACTGAAAACCCTTGGAAAAGAACCGTGGTCCAAAGAAAAACCAAGAGTGAATTACTACACTACCTAAAAAAATCTTTTTGTTATTTTCTTTAGACTCATTTCCTTCAAGAAAACTGTCTAGGAGATCCATCGTCAGGAAGAGTCCACATATTTCTAAAAAAAAATAAACACTTATTTTAAAAAATAAAAACTTATCAACAGGAACAACTAAAACTACTAATAAGAATGCACACAAAAAAACACAACAATTATGTACAACACCCCACACTTAAATCATGCATGTCCTCAGTGCATCACATATAGACAAAACAGGAAATAAAAGGAAGGTGTAAGAAACTCCCTGGTCCACTAGTGTCGACATCCCCTCGCTTTCATGCTCCTTTGAGCACATGCTTTAATTACTTTATGCCTCCACTTTGAACTTTTGAATTGAACCCCCATATTTGATTCTGCTNTATAATCTGCATTTCTTGACCTTGCGACAAAATATTTACTCCTTACTTTTTGGCAAGAAGAACTCAATAATGTAGGCATCTTGTTCTTTATCTCTCAACTCATCAGGTGGTTCGAATAACTCTATTTGCATATTATTACCTAAACACGATTTGAACATATGGTTGGAGTGTGTACTAGCATCCTCAACAATAACGACACTAGATTCAACAAAGTATGTATCATCGATGTCTTTGGTTAAATCTAGTATCTTTTCTACCACATCAGCATCCTCCGATTTCTATCAAACTCAAAATTGATGGCTCTTTTATGGAAAACACATCCCTCTACGGCTTCACTGGACGCTTTAGGGATAGCTTGGGTCACTGGATACTCGGCTTCCAAGGATCAAACGCAGGCTTATCTCCTCATGTGGATGTGTCAAACTCAACATTGATGGCTCTTTTAGGGAAAACACATCCCTCTGCGGCTTCACTGGACTCTTTAGGGATAACTTGGGTCACTGAATACTCGGCTTCCAAGGATCAAACGCACGTTGAGCCGATGGCTCTAAAAGAAGGTCTGCATATTGCCCATCAACAAGGATATTTTTCCATTGAAGTGGAAACTGACTCAACTGATGTCATTAATTGTATATACCAGGGAGACATAATTTTTAACGATATTATTTATGATTGCAAGTCATTAATGATCCAAGTGAAGGTTCAAACAATCCACCACAATTTCAGGGAAGCCAACAAGCCAGCTCACAAGCTGGCTAGAAGTGCTCTTCAGGATATTAATAGCAGGGATCTTAAGATTATGTACTATCCTCCCCTTTTTGTAACTATTGCACTGTCTTAAGATCATGAAGGAAATGCTTACCTAGTTAAATGTCTTAGTAAGAATGTTTGCACTAAGCTTGCATCACTTGGAAATCAAAATGTGCTAGTGACATATTTAAGCTTAGTAATAGCCAAGTGGGAAATGTCTACTCGGACAAAGTTTATGATGTAAACTCTATTACCTAATTTCTATATATATATAGTCAGAGCACTTTAAGTGACCTACAAGAGCAAGCTATAGCTTCATGTAGAGACTTAAATGTAACTTAAGAATTCAAGGAGAAATTGTTAGTGGTTTGAAGTGGGTACCAGCAGCTTGTTTTTATTGCAACTTTTGGCAACTGGGGAAATGATAGATATGAGACTTTGAGAGGGAAATTACAAAAGGTCGAAAGGAATGCAGAAACTGGAATAGAAAAGCAGTATCATTGCGTTACACTGGACGGGGCTTTGGCATCTTATAATAGGAAAAAAATATTCTTATAGCTTGCATAAATTTTTTTTTTTATTTTTTTACTTATTATGATTAAGTGATCTAGAACTGAGTATGATTTTCACATCAGCAACTTGTGTCCATGAGACACAATTATATCAATTAAACGTGTTCAACTGGTCATGGCTGAATATGAGGTATATAAATGACACTGTACCAAGTTTGATGGCTATCTATATTTGACCGTTCTATTTAATATAAAAATTGTCAAAATTTTGGTCTATTTCTCTAAAATGAAAATGTGTGTCCAACTTATATCAATACTATTTCATTAATGTATTACCAAGAAATGCATACTGGACCAATTTTTATTCTAAAAACGGAAAAAGCCTAAAAATGCCACTCAACTTTCAGAAATGGTCTATCCATGCCATCCGTTAAAAAAATACTCATTTCATGCCACTGTCGTTACATCTTTGGTTCACCTATGCCACTCACCGTTAATTTTTAAAAAAAATTAAAAAAAAATAAAATTTTGCCATTAGTTCAATAATGGCATAGGTGAGCCAAAAGTGTAACGGCAATAGCATGAAATTAACATTTTTTTAACGGATGACATAGATAGACCATTTTTGAAAGTTGAGTGACATTTTTAGGTCTTTTCAGTTCTAAAAATATTGGAATTCCTCAAAAATTAAACTCTATCTTCACTTTTCACCTTCACTTAGTAAAACTTTAGTTCCTACCCCAAAAGTTATGGTCAACCCAAATGAGAAGCCAAAATCGATAGACTATTTGAAATCTACTTTCACAAAAGGATAGTACAATTGATATAAAAAGACTTTTCTAGTAAAACTTCGCAAGCAATTAGATATGATTAACTTTTGTGAATGCAGAAATTCTTTTGTAATATTTTCTAAAGAGAAAGGCCCTCTTTGAAAACTTTGTTATGAAGTGATCATACTAGATGCCTTTTCACCCCTCTCTCTCTCTATATATATTAAAGACGGAAATAGTTTTTCTCTTGGATCATTATGCCTGAAAATGATAGGATGGAAATGACATAGGTATGTTCCAAACAAGTCCATCAACCTTTTGTCCTTGCTATTTGACTATGCATCTTCTCTCCTTCTTATATCACATCAAACTACAACTTGCTCTCTTCAATTCTTTCCTCTTTTTCTTTTTTCAATCTAATCCATGTTAATTTAATAATAAGAAGCAGCTTTTAAGCTCTACATTTCCACACCATTAAAAACCTAAACACCATCCATTTTAGCAACTTGTTTAATGTCATGGTTTGTCATACGTGATGATGTGAAGATTAATTAGTTAGTTCGTGGTTAGTAATAACTACAGTTGTGAAGATTAATTAGTTAGTTAGTGGTTAGCAGTAACTACAGTTAGGTTGTTAGAACTAGAGTTAGTGAACTTAACTATAGTTAAATTACTCATACATATATCATTGTATTCTCTCTTTTCTTCAATATACATTGATACAATATCTCTGTAACAGTCTCCCCTCTCCTCCTCCTTCTCCTTCTTCTTCTTCTCCTTCTTCTTCTCCTTCTTCTTCTTCATTCTGCACCATTGAGCATTAGCCATGGCAGAGCTTGATATGAGCTTGCTTGGATGAATCCGAGTTGGATCTAGTGATTATCGAGCTCACATGAACTACTCTCTATTTGGGTCTAAAGGAATATAATTATCACTGTACCTTAGTCATTAAATATAACAATCTTTAGTTCTATGTGCTCATTTGGAGATGTTAAAGTTTTTAGGCTTGTCATTCTGATTGATTTATGAGAAAAGTCTATGAAACTGTTTATTGCGATTTTAATGAATTTTTATATACAAAGTTATGATTCACATAAGAAATATCGGATCGAAATGAATCCAGTACCATGACATCGGATCCGCTCGTGCCTATATTTGAGGAATAGTTAGCTACTTAGTTTACTCTCAAACATGACGTCTTGATTATAGGATTAACTTTAGCTATTAGCTCAACTGCTCAGAAGTTTATTGGTAGATATAATATATAGCTAACAAAATCTGTAAGCTACAAGCCTACGAATAACGATCAACGAAGGGATGGGTACTATTGGCGGAGTCTCCGAGAGAATGAAATTAGCATATGGAGTATTTTTATCGCAACGTGTTTGATAATACTTGAAAGTAACATCTTACCAGCTTAATAAAGTGACGATTTAAGTTGACCTTACAATAGGGAAATGGTCACCCAGGCCCCAACATGGCATCTCCTTCAATTTTGGGCTTTACCGCCCCTAGAATTGTTGAAATTTCTTCTTGGGCCTAAGATGAGAGCCCAACTCTTAAACAAATAATCTTAAAGAGCTGGTTCTATTGGATTTGAACGTAAAAATAGCACATGCTAGCCAGTTTTCGGGCTGGTCATTCAAAACTAGTCACTATTTTGCTGCAAGAGAGACCGATCCAGCATAATATACTGGAGTTCGGTGCACTTGCGTATGAACTTCCAATATATTATGCTGGAACTCCAACACGCGGAAAGCTTCAGCATAATATACTGGAGATTCGAGTACCTGTTTATGAACTTCCAACATATTATCCTGGACCGGTATATGCTGGAACTCCAGTATAATATACTGAAGTTTGCTGGAACTCCTGTATAATTTCCAGTATACTTATGCTGGAACTCCAGTATATTATACTAGAGTTCCAGTATATTATACTGGAATTTTAATATATTATACTCGAGTATTTTCTGGATTTTGAATAGTATTTTCGTTCAGATTGATCTTTACATGAAAAGTGGCTAAATTTCGATTACTTTTGAAACTGTGGCTATTTTTGAATGACCACTTGTAAATCTGGCTATTTTTGAATTTCTCCCGATTTGAACTTGTGATATTTTAGTTATGGAAATTTTATCTCCTATAGAAAAGGTATACACCCTATTTATTATACATCAAAATTATTTTAAAATATAATTTTCTATAGCTACATTTTATAAGTATTTATGGTATATACTACCATTGAGGCATGAAATACGCTATTTATGTTTTCCCTTTCTCTTAGACAGCTGGACATACCTATTTTTAAGATGATTGATGTTACTGTATTTATGAATAAATGGCGCGAGTACATGTGAATACAACTGGATTGCCTTGATTTTAGGCACTTTTTACTGCTGTATTCATGAATACAACAGTGAGAATACACGTGAATACATGCACGTACAACCCTGATTTTAGGCGCTTTTTGTTGCTGTATTCATGAATACATGGCGCGAATACATGTGAATACATGCACGTACAGCTAGACTACCCCGATTTTAGGCACTTTTTACTGTTGTATTCATGAATACAACAACACGAATACAACGAGTACATTATCGTAACAACTGAATAGTAGCTATATGAAGTAATTATGTATATGGTAGCTATAGGAAGTGAATAGCCACTAAACAATAGTGGTTTCTGAAAGTTTCTCTTTAGTTATTGAGTTGCTCTCAAAGAGGCCAAGTTTGCCGATAATAGTGTGAAAATAGCACGGGCTAGCCAGTGTTCATACTGATAGATGAAAAATAGGCAGCGTTTGTAAAGTCATTGAAAATTAACCACTATTTGCTGCAACACGAAAAGTTTCAGCATAATATACTGGAGATTGATGCACCTGTGTATGAACTTCCAGCATATTATGCTGGAACTCCAGCACACGGAAAACTCTAGCATAATATACTGGAGATTGGAGCACATATGTATGAACTTCCAGCATATTATGTTGGACCACTATATTATGTTGGAAGTTAACATGTAATAAATTTCAACTACAGTATATTATGTTGGAATATTTTCTGGATTTTGAACAATATTTTCTTTTTTCTTTACATGAAAAATGGTTAAAATTTGATTACTTTTGAAACTGTGGTTATTTTTTAATTACCACTTATAAATCTCACTATTTTTGAATTTCACCCGATAATTGCTAATGTCCTATTTCACCTTTTAGGATAGGGATTTTCCAACAAATAACCAATTGAATTTATTTGATATATATATATTTGATGCTATTTTTAATTTAACCGATTGGATGACTATTTTGATCAATTCATTCTCTGGGCCGATATAAGTGTGCAAGAGCACATGGGTAAAATTATTTTCAGTTAGTATACTGCGAACAAAAAAAATTGGCCATCACTCGTCAGTTAACCAGCAGTGTCATCAATTAAATATATCAAGTACTCGCAGGTCTAACTCTCAGTCATAATATATATATAGATGCTATTATCGTACTATCAAGAGGATTGGCTGCCAAAAGTATTTATCATTTGGTTTTATATCGATCAAGAAATGAAAAGGTGGGATTTTTTATTTGTTACTTTATGTGTTGTTCTCTTATTTGACAATGCAATTGCTAAATCCTCCCAATTCCCCCTTCTTAGTAAATTTCTTCCTACTCGGACCCGCCTATCACGACCCAAAAACGACTGTCGTGATGACTCTTATCTTGGAACTAGGCAAGCCACAACTCAACATTTCCAACACAGTAAAATATTTTTAGAAATAACAGTGGAACGATTTAACATTAAACAAAAACCATTTAAAAATAGAGTTTATCCAAAATACGATACAATCCATCCCAAACCGGGGCGTGACTGAGTACATGAGCGTCTAAAACCAGAATACCACAACAGTATCTAAAGAATAAAAACGGACAGTACTGATAGAATAAGGAAGTGAAATCAAGGCCCAGGAACGCCATGTAACCACCTCGATAGTCCCCAAACTCTAATGCCTCAATCAGCCGCCGCCACTGTGATCAGAAACACCTGGATCTGCACATATGGTGCAGGGAGCAACGTGAGTACATCCAAATCAATAAGTAACAAGTTCAAACTTTGGACTGAAAGGTAGTGGCGAACTCAACCGGTATAGATAGAAATGGAGATAATTGTGCAGAAACGTAGGCATGCTCTTAAATCAATAGGCAACTCAAAACAGTAAAGTAAAGCAAATCCGAACAGTGTAATGAATATAAATCTGTTATCTCCACATGTCAATGCACATACTGTAAGTGATGCACCATGCTGTCAGCCTCAAGTGCTCACACTCTCAATATCTCAACCACTCTGTAGTGTATATTCCTCACACGGCCCAGGGAAGATCCATCCCGGAATATATACAACACTGATCATAGGTCACCCGGTACCGAGGAAAAGCCAATCCAGCCCTATGGAGAAGATCCATCTCCAGTATCAAGTACTTCGGACAAGATTCATGTCCAGGGAAGATCCATCCCTCAATAATATCAATTGCACTCACTGGGGGTGTGTTACAGACTCCGGAGAGGATCCTACAGCCCAAACACTGATTTCGACCAAATCCACACCAAAATTAAGTAGCGAGGCGGTCGATGAAATAATAAACCCAACAAAGGTCGGGATCGAATCCACAGAGAGTTAAAATATGGGATTAGGTGTATATCTAGGTTGATTGTAAGTTTTGACTCAAATTACACTTCCACAATATTGATTTGTGTTCTACTTCTATTTTGTTCTATTGTATGCAAGTATAAAACTGATGACAATATTTTTGGTTTTGAATTGTTTTTCAAATGATATAAAAGGATCTAGGGTCGTGACTTCCACCTAGGTGGTTACGTAATGGGTTATAAACTCTAGGGCAAGTTTGCTTGGTCGGAGTCGTAATATAGCAATCACACCCGGATACTCACTCTATACCTCTCGGTAGTTTGAGTGATTTTGCCCAATTTGGATTTCTCAAGTCCAAATAGGTATTTGCAAAATACAAGTGATATTAGCTCAAGTCGGGTATTACTATCTCTAGTTTCAACCCTTTAATTGGGCTATCAATTTCTTAAGTTTACCCCAATTCCTTGTTAGCCAAGTTTTTCTAGACTTAGTCCCTCTTTCTCAAGTAGAGACTAAGTCAGTTAGGCATGAATTAATGTTTCCCACCATTAATTCTCGATTTCTAGAAATAACTAGACTATATATCACTAACCCAATCACAAACAAGCCCTAAATTAAACACCCATCAAATACTTACACTAGGGTTGGGTCACAACCCTAGCTAAAAATTTAGCTACTCATGAAAAATACAAAAATTAAAGAAGAAATAAATATAGAATCCATAATATTTTATTATGGGATGAAAAATCTGATGTTTGGAGACAAATCTAGTACAAAATTACTAAAAGCAGTAAAGAGAAACGGAACAGGTGCTCTTGCAAAAACAAACTTAACCTAAAAATGACAAAAAGTCCTATTTATACTAAGCTAAAAATATCTGACAAAAATGCTCCTGCGGAGGTTGTGCGGCCGCATAATTCTGAGTGCGGCCGCACACATGGCTTGAAATAAGATCTGGACTTTAATCAGCGGACCGTACAAAAGTGAGTGCGACCGCACCTTTGGCTTATGCGGCCGCACAAAAATCGTGCGGACCACATGTCTTCACTTGGTATTCTCTGAATCTCTTTTTATGCGGTCCGTGTAATAGTGATTGCGGCCACACACTGTCTTCTGCGGCCGCAAAAAATTTTTGCGGTCCGCATAGCTTCAACTCCAGGTTCTCTGAATCTACTCCTCTGTGCTCCGCATAATAGTTAGTTCAGCCGCACACTGACTTCTGCGGCCGCACAATAGTTAGTGCATCCGCACACTGACTTCTACGGCCGCACAATACTTGTGCGGTCCGCACATATTTACTTGCTCAAAACTTCCAAGCTTCTGAACCTCTCTTCTGCGGACGCACTGGAATTATGCGATCCGCACACTGTGAAGCTGAATTTGATAGGGTCCCTTCATTGTTTGCGGCGGCACACAGAATTGTGCGGTCCGCACTCTCATCACTTTTGCCCTGTTATTGTCCTTGTCCAATTTTGACTCCTTTTTGAGTTCATTTTCACTTTTTTGGCTCGTTTCCCAATATTCCTGCAATAAGTTTATTTCATTAGTTCTCTGGATACCTTTAAGCATTTTCGAGCTAGAAATCAAGTAAAAGAGGGCAATACGCGGTCAAAATGCCCTACTTATCAACTCTCCAAACTTAAGCTTTTGCTTGTTCTCAAGCAATTAAGGCAATTCACACCTCCATTAGAAAAAGAGATATTTCAGCTTTCCTAATTTAAGTCAATACACAAATAAATTGGGACCAATAATTACCCACACGCTCATGAATCATTAACAAGCCTATGATTTGAAAATTGAAGCACAAATGGCTCTAATGTGACACTTGAGCATCAAGGATTGATTTTGATCATCAAGGAAGCTTGCACTTTCATGTAAGTTACTGTGGACCCCAAACTCCTCCTCCTATACTCTCCGGAAGCTCATCTCACTCACAAATAAATACTTCAAAATAATGACTCGGGAAAGATTCGCTCATCACTCTCAAAAGAATGTCACAAGCCCGACTCTAACTACCATATTCTTTCCCCTCATGTAGATCACCACTAATATAAGCTTGCTCAAATCGAAATCATGTAGGTATTTTTCGGCATGTAATGAAGGCTTTTGGATTAAGGAGGGTAATATCGGATTTGAATCGGTTTATCTTTCCCTTAGCACTTCATATTCCCTTGTTGGCTCATACTTTTCCGACCCTTTGAGTCCTTTTCTTTTCCCTTAAGGGGATTAGAGAGACTTGACATCACTCTTTCTTTGCTATGCTATTCACGATCTCCTTCTTTGCTTTCTCCATGCATCACACTTCTTCTTTCTTTTGCATCTTTTCAACCCTTTCACATTATTCACTTTCTTTTTGTGTTTTTCTTTGTTCTTCCTTTATTTTTCTTTGCCTTTTCCTCTTTTTCATTTCTTTTGTCTTTTTGTGCCTTGAAACCATCTTTAAACTCCTCGTCTCTCCCCCAAACTTAAGTTCTTGCCATTTGAATCACATGAGTGCTAAAGAAAAGTTGGGTGCCAAGAGAGAGTCATTATAAAACGGTTAAAGGCTTGTAATGTGGTTATTGAAAAAGGCTGTAGGCTCAAAAGAGTTCACTAAGGATGATATCATTGGTGGGTCATGGAAAGTTTCAAAACGAGCCAAGGAGAGCCTACAATCACTTCTCAAGCCAAGCTAACTTAGAATTTTGCCTAGAAACACATTCGGGGCAAGTTCTAGACATATCTCACGGGTACTTGGACTTGTAACACAATACCTCACCTCTCACACAATCGGATTGTTAAAGATACAGAAGTCGAGGGCCCACAACAACCGCATTCAAGATTGAAAATCTCTACGGTTCATCTAAACCATCTGATGGTTGCCTAAGTCAACACAAGATTCACAAGGTCACTAACTAGAACTATTTCTTTATAAAACTTGTTATTAAACATAATCGCATAGTTAAGTGTGTTGGTACCAAGTTAAACATGCTTGACCCTTTTATTCATTACTACTTGTTTTTACCTAAACATCAAAAATTGACTCAATCCCATAAAAAGGTTGTCACGCCATCCAACATTGGGAAGAGCCACCCGGTTCACACAAGACACACCTGTGGAAAGAACCATGACATTAAGAAAATCAAAGGCTTATTGTTCGTTAAAACATAAAAAGAAGTTAACAAATAAAAAAGAAGCTAATAAATTAATTAGGAATCTATACTATTAGGAAAGCAAAACAAATAAGCTACGAAATAAATTACTAAAAGTAAGACCAACGAATATATAGAAGGAGGGTGATTATATACATAATGAGGGATAGAGTAATGATAAGAGAAAAAAAAGTATTTAAGTTATTACAGGCCCAAAAAGTGATGAAATGTCATAAACAGTCATCCAAATCATCAAGCTATCAAAATAGTGATGTTTTAGACGTCAATACCACACAAGAATAGGTTAATTTGTGTGGTATCCAATTTTTCGAGTATTGTCTCTATAGAAGAACCTGGTTCTTCTTGGTGTTCCAACTTCTACTGTTGCGAAATAATAAAAGTAGTAAAGTAAAAACACAGAGATTTTTACGTGGAAAACACCTGGCTCAAAAGGTGAAAAAAACCACGACCTACTCCTCAGTAGGATTTTCTCATACTCTTCACTAAAACTCTGAGCCAAACAGACTTAAAAAATAAACTCTTTTGTAATCCTAGGACTAACACTAATCCCTTCGTAGTAACTAGCATCTAGCTAATTTCTACAAGCTTCAAGCTAACTCTAACTTGAACAATGTGTACCTATTATAATTGCTTCTATGAAAGCTGAAAAGATACAATATTAAATCGCCTACTAAAACCAACTAGACTCAATGGCAAACAGATGGAACTGGTTCTTCTAGTTGGTCTGTAGCCTTTGTATCGCACAGTAATTCTGCTTGCAAAATCTCTAGGAATTTTGCTTTCAGATCTTGATTCACTTCTGCACTTGTGCGTTCGTAATTCAAGCAAGAATACTTCAATTATTTATAGTATCAGTTGTTGAGTTTGTCATTCAGTTCTGGTACAACTCTTCCTGGGAGAAAGAGTTCGTACTAAACTCAACTTCCTTCCTTCGTTACTATCCTTGCTGAATTCAACTTCTATTCTCTTATCAATTTTCAACCTTTTCGCATTAGGAGACACTCTCTTTGTTCATTGATACTTCACAATCGCATTCATCTCCTATGCATATACGGTTCATGTGCCAACGCGTCAGTTCAAGTATGTGTGCTCTGATGGACCTGGTTCAACTGGTCAGACATTTGTCAATCTTCAAACCTATGCAGCAACTTGGGTCAACAAATTCCCCCTTTTTGATGATGACAAACTCTGTGCTTCTTCCCATATACACTTCAAACACTTTGTATATTTTTTACGCATTTATCATAGAGAAACCAGGTTCATTATTAGGTTATAAATATCATTTGAACTATAAAAGCACATGTCTTCCCTCTTTTGGCATCATCGAAAAGTTTGCAAAATGATAAAATTACGAGAGTTGTTAACAATTACTCATGGCCATTGAGGCAACTGCAGGTGCAAACATGATTAATCATCATAAGAAACCAATAAATGTAAGCTATCTAAGAAACTGAGACAAGTCAATAACAAAAACAACAGAATTCATTGATTAGTACACAAGTCAAGCACCATACCAAAAAAACTAAAAACAGCCATAACCATGTGCAAGACAGAATAAAAACAACAGAAACACGTCCTGAACTAGGCACTGAAATGGGGGTTTAGGTAGCTCTGGACAGCCTAAGGATGGGAAGGTGCATAGGAGGTTGTGGTCTTGGTTTGTAGAAGAGAAAGCATCTGGTTAAGAACACCCTCGTTCTTTTCTTTCTCTTTTGCTAATTCAGTCCTGAGAGCATCCCGCTCAGCTTCAACCTCAATCAAATGAGATTTCAAATGAAGGATCTCCATATCCTTGATCTTGCTTTTCTGCACCAGAGTTCTGACTTTGCTGTTGACAGGCTGCTTCCTAGATGAACCAGGTTCATCTGCAGGAACATTGATAGTATAATCGCAAGTCAGCAAAGTATCCTTCCCAAAATAGTCCTTGGCAGTAGCCATCTCAGCCTTTTTCACAGGAACATCAAAATGAGCAAGCACAACTGTCAGAATAAAGCCATATGGGATTGCATGTGCTTTTGTTCCATTCACAACTCTGTCCAAGAGTTGGATGATGAAGGCTGGCCAGTTGATCTGCTTTCCCCTATACAAACACTCCATCAAGGTCAGATCCATATAGTTGGCTATGTGCCTTCTCTCTCTTCTTGGCAGCAAGAACTTGATGGCAAACTCGAAGAACAACTTGTGCTCTGGCTTCATTTCACTTTTGTAGACTGGACTGGGTTCAATTTCACTTTCATTGTCACTGAAGAATCTAGTAATGTTGATTGCTGAGGACATCCCATCCAAACTAGGCCATCTTTGCCTAGTGTAATCTTCGTAGCCCTCAACAGGAATGTGCAGAATTTCTCCCAGCTCTTTAGTATCAAAGGAGACTTGAATTTCTTTGACTGTGGTAGTGACCCTGCTGTCCTTGACCACTGCATTACCCATGAACTCCACCAGTTCAGCTTTAGCCAACCTTCCTTCCATGTGAAGGACCATGTTCTTCCACCCCTGAACATCCAGTGTGTCCAGCAGGTATCGCATCCCAGGTTCCTCGAGATCCTTCAACAACTTTCCCTTCAGAATTGTTATTTTTCCAAACAAGGTGATTCTGTCAGTCACCTCACCAACTTCCCTCTCATCTTCTCTCTCTACTCTTTATCATCATCTTTCTCAACGACCTTGTAGGTGTGGCAGACACTGTAGGTAACTTCTTCGAAGAAGCCTTAGCCCTTTTAGATTTTGATGCCTCAACCACAACAGGAGCAGTCTGCTCCTCATGATGGACCAGGTCCATCGTATCCTCTTCAACCACAACAGTCTCCACAGGCTCTCCTACTTTAGCCTTTACCTTTGCAGCTTTCTTTTTCTTTCTCTCTAGCAGAGCCCTCTCAAACATTTCTTCTTCCTCTCTCACAATACTACGTGTATCATGCACCTTAGGAACATGAGCATCGACAGCTATAGAAGCTTTCCTCTTCTTAGAAGGAACTGGGTTAGTAGCCTTCTTGGACTTCTGAGTCCTCCTTTTCTTGGGGTTATAGGACTCCCCCAGTTTCTTTAGACTGTCAGCCAACGTCTCGTCCCCAGATGAAACAGGTTCATCTGCTCCTTTCTTCAAGCTTGCTAAACCTTTCGCTGCTTCCTCGACTACACTTCCCCCTAACTCTGTGACATCTTCTCCAACCTTCTCAGGAATGGGACCACAGATAGCCAATGTGGTACCATCCTCCCCAAATCCCTCTCTCTCAAGAAATTTACCTTTTCCCAATCTTCCTTGTCTACTCGGCACTTCAACATCAACTACCGACCCAACTGGAACAAACCTGTTCTCAGCATTAACAGATTCAGAAATAACATCAAGATTATCTTGTTCAGAATTTGATGAACCAGGTGCTTCATCCTCGTTGGTTGATTTAAAAGATTCACTTGATGATTTAGAATTATTATCCTTTTCAGCCTGCAGAATTTCTTCCAAGAATCTTGCACGGGACCCAAAAGCCACTGATTTTCTGCAAGAACCTTTACACGACGACCATGGGGGGCTGGGTTAGGGTTAGATGTGGGTTTGGGAATAAGAGGGTTTTCAGTGGTTGAGGTTCTTTCTGGTGATTGAGAACTGTATACAGATGGAGAATTTGAATCTGATTCATAAAGCCCTCCCTCATAATCACGATGTGGCGATGAAGAAGAAGAAGCAGGTGGTGGTGAAGACATGATTACGAGTGTTGTTAGGAAGAAAAGAAAAGTGATCAGTTTTGATTAGAACAATAATGATCTTGGTTCGACTTATTAGGTTATTAAGAAGGGAGGTTATGATGTCCTTTTATAAGATGTGGCAATTAATTATACAACGGGCATAATATTTATTCAAGTGGGAGTCTAATAGTTGTAGGAGTGTCATTGATTAGACAGTTAAGAGTTCCCTACCTCTAGGCTAATTGAGTACCGATGGGACTTCTTGGAACTGTTTCATTTAGGAATTAGTATAAAGAATTTGAAATGAACCAAATATAGATAGAATCTTGCTCATGTGTGACTGTAATTAATTCAATAATTGTATGGAGATGAGAACGTACCTTGTCAGTCAGATGAACCAGGTTCATCGTGTTAAAGTCCTTAATTTGCCTCAATTTACAAAGTTAGAGAAACATCATTAGCAACCAGGGAATCATATTAATACATGGCAAGAGAGTATTACACTAAAGTCATGATGCTGAGCAATGATTAGTCTGGTTGTTTATCTATGTTAGTGTTTCTAACCAAAAAAAAAAATTCATTTTTTTTTCATTTTTTGTTTTTTCAATCAGGTGATTTTAATCATCCCTAATTCAAGCCTGCTTCTCTCAAAATGCTCCCTACTCAGTGCTTTAGTAAAGATATCTGCAATTTGTTGATCAGTAGCACAAAATTCAATTGAGATCATTCCTTTTTCACAGATATCCCTCAGGAAATGGTGCCTAACATCTATGTGCTTAGTTATCTTATGATGAACCGGGTTCTTCATCATACTAATGGCACTAGTTTTATCACAGAAAATAGGAATGCATCACACATCTATACCAAATTCTATGAGTTATTGCTTGATCCATAGCAATTGAGCACAGCAAGAGGCTGCAGCCACATATTCAGCCTCAACAGTAGACAAAGCTACTGAATTTTGTTTCTTGGTGGCACAAGACACAAGGTAGGAGCCCAAAAAGTGAGCCATGCCTGAAGTACTCTTCCTGTCAACCAGGAAACCTGCATAATCAGCATCAGCATATCCTACAAGGTTGAAATTACTACCTTTAGGATACCAAAGGCACAAATCAGTGGTGCCTTTCAAATATCTCAAAATTNCTTTGAGTCTTCCATTTTAAATTTCTTGAGCAATTCTTTCACATACTTTTGTTGGTGGATCATTGTTACATTTGAGTTTTGCTTGATTTTCAAGCCTAAGAAGAAGTTTAGCTCACCCATCATACTCATCTCAAACTCACTCCCCATAAGCATAGCAAATTCCTTGCTCAATTTTTCAGAAGTCGCCCCAAATATAATATCATCCACGTATATTTGCACAACCAGGAGATCCTTACCCTTTTCCTTTAAGAACAAGGTACTGTCAATTTTGCCTCGTTTGTACCCATGTTCTAGCAGGAATTTTGATAATCGTTCGTCCATGCTCTTGATTCTTGTTTGAGACCATACAGAGCCTTGTCGAGTTTGTATACGTGGTTAGGTGACTCCTTGCTTTCAAAACCTGGAGGTTGTTTGACAAATACATCTTCCTTCAAATGGCCATAGAGAAAGGCACTCTTAACATCCATCTGATGAAGAGTGAATTCCATGTGTGCAGCAAATTCTATAAGAAGTCTGATTGCCTCCAGTCTTGCCACCGGGGCAAAGGTCTCATCATGGTCAATTCCCTCTTCTTGACTATACCCTTGAACAACTAGTCTTGCCTTATTTCTTGTAACAATTCCATCCTCATCGAGCTTGTTCCTGAAGACCCACTTGGTGCCAATCATTGATCCGTCTAGTGGCCTGGGTACCAAATTCCATACTTGACTTCTTTCAAACTTATTTAGATCTTCTTGCATGGAATTTACCCAATCAACATCTTGTATGGCTTCCCCAATGTTCTTTGGTTCGATCTGTTATGATGTTCTCAAGAGGGTGAGAACTCTGATATCTGTGTGGTTTGAGTACTAGCTGTTCATTCGTAGACAATTCCATGGTGTCTTGTTGTTGTGAAGAAGGATCAGGGCCAGGTTGCATATGTTGAATTCCCCTTGTCATGTTGCTTGGGGTAGTTGAACTTGGTCCATCACCTGTTCCACCTTCCATGTTTGCTTCAATGTGATCACTGTTTCTCACCAGTCCAAGCTCCTCGTCTTCTTGTTCTTGTCTCTCAGAAAGAGTGTGAATTTCATCAAAGACAACATGCACACTTTCTTCTACATAAATAGTTCTTTTATTGTATATTTTATAAGCTTTGCTATGTGATGAATATCCCAAGAACACTCCCTCATCACTTCTGGGGTCAAATTTTCCTAGGAAATCTTTGCCGTTATTATGCACAAAACACTTGCATCCAAAAGCCCTAAGGTGGGATATGTTGGGCTTTCTCCCTTTAAGTAATTCATAGGAAGTTTTATCTATCAGAGGTCTGGTCATGCATCTATTGATTATGTAACAAGCAGTGTTTATTGCTTCAGCCTAGAAGCTGTGAGGTAGTTTGCTAGATAGAAGCATGGTTCTTGCCATGTCTTCAAGAGTTCTGTTTTTCCTTTCAACAACCCCATTTTGCTGTGGGGTTCTAGGAGCAGAAAAGTTATGATTGACACCATGTTCATCACGGAACTCATCAAATTTATCATTCTCAAATTCAGTACCATGGTCAGATCTTATTGATGCTAGTTGATGTCCTAATTGATTTTGAGCTTTCTTGACAAATGAGGTGAACATATCAAATGCTTCATCCTTAGATTCCAGGAATAAGGTCCAAATGAACCTTGAATAATCATCAACTAGAACCATCACATATCTCTTACCACCTTTGCTCAGAGTTCTCATAGGACCACACGGATCCATATGAACCAGTTCCAACGTCCTGGTGGTACTGACTTTTTTCTTACTTTTGAAAGAAGACCTTACCTACTTCCCCCTGGAACATGCCTCACAAACTTTGTCCTCCTTGAACTTAATGTTATGAAGTCCTACCACTAAGTACTTGGAGACTAGTTTGTTAAGCTGAGTCAGACTCGCATGACCAAGTCATTTGTGCCACAGGAGGGGATCATTGTCCAACACACTTAGGCAAGTGAGTTCATTTTCAGATAGTGTGGACAAGTCTATGACATAGATATTATTCATTCTCTTTCCCTGCAAAACAATCATGTCAGTAAGCAGGTTGATCACAAAACATTTTATGGAAGTGAAAGCGACAAGTTTGCCCTCGTCGCACAGTTGTGACACACTGATTAGGCTATATTTCAAGCCATCTATCAGGTACACATGTTCTATTGAACGTGTGTCATATTTACCTACCTTCCCCACCCCAATAATTTTACCTTTCTTTCCGTTTCCAAAGGAGACATTCCCTCCTTTGAGGTTTTCAAGTGAAAGGAACTGTTCCTTGTTCCCTATCATATGCTTAGAGCAACCACTATCCAAGAACCAAATTTGGCTGCTTCCTTTCACTCGTACCTCTGGTTCTTCATGTGATTCCTCATCAGATTCTCCAATTTCCATGAGCGCCTGATCTTCAGTCTCCCCATCTTCTGATTCCTCATCTGAACTTTCCCTCCAAGCAGCAACCATAGCCTTTGTTGTGGTTTTCTTGGATTGGACCAGTTCGTTCTTCCTGTTCCTTCTTTCATATCTCTCCTTTTTCCATTCTACTTCCCACTGACGACAGTTTTTGATTAGATGGTCAGTCTTACCATATTTGTAGCATCCCGCATTGGTTGGCCTTTCTGGAGCTTTTGCTTTGTTGTAGTTTCCTCCTCTAAAGATGCCCTTCTTCCTCATGAGAAAGTTTCTGAAATTCTTTAGTAATCATGGACATCTCATTTTCCTCCGGATCTGCTCCCTCAGTGATTCTTAGTGCTAGACTCCTCTCCTTCTTTGGACCATCCATCTTCATTGTTTTCCTTCTGAGTTCATAGGCAGTAAGGTTTCCAATCATCCCATCCAATCTCAGGGTTGCCATATTTTTGGATTCCTGGATAGCAGTGATTTTGCTTTCCCAAGAAATAGACAAGACCCTTGTTAGGATCTTCTCAACCCTGTCCTCTTCAAGAATGACTCTTTCAAGATACTTCAGTTCATTAGTCAAGGTTGTGAACCTTGTGTACATATCTTGGATAGTCTCTCCTTCTTTCATAGTGAAGTTTTCATACTGAGAGTATAGTAGAGTATCTCTTGACCTTTTTACCTGAGGTGTTCCTTCATGGGATACTTGCAAGGTATCCCAAATATCTTTGGCAGTGGTTCAGCTTTGGATTCTGTTGTACTCGTCTGGACCTAGTCCACACACTAGCCACTTTTTGGCCTTTGCATTCTTCTCCCATTTCTTCAGATCCTCAGCAGTGCAGTCAGCTCTGGTCTTTGGTACTTCTACACTTTCAGCAATCTTCTTCATGGTGGCTAGAGGACCATCAGTGACTATGTCCCAGAGTTCATAGTCTTATCCAATCAGGTGATCCTTCATCCTGTTCTTCCACCAAGAGTAATACTGGCTATTGAAGAGTGGTGGCCTTACAGTTGATTGTCCCTCCCAGTTTCCAGGTGGTGCACTCATCTTGATCTTCTCCAAGGTGTTAGACTATCAAGTAAAGCCTGCTATGATACCAATTGATGTTTTAGACGTCAATACCACACAAGGAGATAGGTTAATTTGTGTGGTATCCAATTTTTCGAGTATTGTCTCTCTAGAAGAGCCTGGTTCTTCTTGGTGTTCCAACTTCTACTGTTGCAAAATAATAAAAGCAGTAAAGTAAAAACACAGATATTCTTACGTGGAAAACACCTGGTTCAAAAGGTGAAAAAAACCACGACCTACTCCTCAGTAGGATTTGCTCAAACTCTTCACTAAAACTCTGAGCCAAACAGACTTACAAAATAAACTCTTTTGTAATCCTAGGACTAACTCTAATCCCTTCGTAGTAACTAGCATCTAGCTAATTTCTACAAGCTTCAAGTTAACTCTAACTTGAACAATGTGTACCTATTACAATTGCTTCTATGAAAGCTGAAAAGATACAATATTAAATCGCCTACTACAACCAACTAGACTCAATGACAAACAGATGGAACTGGTTCTTCTAGCTGGTCTGTAGCCTTTGTATCGCACAGTAATTCTGCTTGCAAAATCTCTGGGAATTTTGCTTTCAGATCTTGATTCACTTCTGCACTTGTGCGTTGGTAATTCAAGCAAGAATACTTCAATTATTTATAGAGTCAGTTGTTGAGTTTGTCGTTCAGTTCTGGTACAACTCTTCCTGGGAGAAAGAGTTCGTATTAAACTCAACTTCCTTCCTTCGTTACTGTCCTTGCTGAATTCAACTTCTATTCTCTTATCAATTTGCAACCTTTCCGCATTAGGAGACACTCTCTTTGTTCATTGATACTTCACAATCGCATTCATCTCCTATGCATATACGGTTCATGTGCCAACGCGTCAGGTCAAGTATGTGTGCTCTGATGAAACTGGTTCAACTGGTCAGACATTTGTCAATCTTCAAAACTATGCAGTGACTTGGGTCAACAAATAGACCACCCCCCCAGAAAAAGAGTAAGCATTGTCCCCAATGCTTAGAAAAAACAAATCATAAGAAGGTAGAGAGTAAATAAAACTTCCTTTGTGGTCTCGGGGTGACTAGAAGAATCACCACCCTCGGTCTCCTATAACTGAATGTGCTCATCTCCGGGCAGAGGGACCACAGGGTTGGAGAGAATTCAGAGCATCTCCTCAACAGTGGGGGCAGTGAGATATGGCTCATTAGACTGGCCAACCTCTCCTGATGGTGCCTCCGCTGATGGTGCTGCTGGATTAGCAGGTACTGATGGACTTGACTCCATCAATAGATCAAAGGGCAAGTCACCCACTGATGCTAACTTCTTCACCTCTTGCCTCAAGCTTTCCATTGTCTTCTTTGAATCCCGGAACTTTCTCATTTTCTTCACTTGCTTGGCCAAATCCTCAATGGCACCCCTTGAGCTACCAGAGTGTCCATGATAGCCTTCTGGTTGTCCAAAATCTTCTTTAACGTATCCTCCACTGACGGAGGCACCTGTGGCATGGCTGGAGCAGAGGACTGCGCTACAACAGTACTGGAGATGTCAAACAACTTAGAAGTGGTTGTCTGCATCTAGTTGTTAAGGCTCACCAAAGTCTAGGAGACTCGCAATGCTGTGAGAGGGTAAGTAGATAAGGATGGCACATGAACTGACTTCGGAGGCCTGAAGGATGATGGTGGTGGCATGGCGGCTATCCCGGAGGAAGACCCGGCTGCTGAGGTTGGAATGGTAGCTGAAGATGGCTCAGCAGCAAGCTCTGCACCTACCACTACTGGCTCGTCAGAATTTTCAGCTGTGGAACTGTCCGTTCCTTTGAACTTTGGGTTGTCCGCACACTGCAAGTGATACCAAAAAAAAAGCTTTTTAGCTTTTACCATTGTGTCATAAGGTCTTGGCTCCACCTTTGCATCATTGAAGTACTCTGTTAGGGTGTTCGGAAATGAATAAGACTTTTCACTCTTATGGACCACCAATGTGATTCTGGTTGACATTATAGCACCCATATTGATAGGGTAACCCACCATGACAGAGGCCACTAGCACTGCTCGGGGAAGAGGAAGGTTGTTCTCATTCAAGCTTGGATCAATCCTATTGCACACGAAAGTTTTCCACCCTTTAGCTTCGAAGTTGAGGGTCTTCCGGATAATAGGCACTCCGGCTGTGATCCATGGTGGTGGTGGTCCTAGGGAAGCTAAAACCTCAGCTAGCCAAGGACGAGTTGCCTCACCCAAAGCTAACTTCTCCGAGTATTGGAACACTTCCACTTTCTCGAATCCCACATAAGTATTCAGAGTATGGGCATCAAAGCAAACTTTCAAATTCCTCACTTTTGTCACTTTTGTTCCCGCTTTGATATGAGCTATGTTGGCATAGAATTCCCTCACTAAATGTTCATTTGCATCTAAGACCGGGTGAGTGAACCACTTCCACCCCTTCCTTTCCTAGAATTGCCTAAGGACATTTGGATTATGAATATCCAAATCCCTCATCAAGAATTTCCGCTCCAGTGTGAGCGACCTTTTTGGCCACAACTCCCTGAATCTGTTGAATGCCGTCAAGCAAACAAATCTATCTTCCCACATATCCTTCTTCTTTTTCCATTCAAGACCACCCACATGAGTGTCACCCCCTCTATCGTCGTCTGGGCTATCATCATCATCAATATCAATAGGTGCCGGAGGGGTATGTGAAGAGAAGGGTTCGGAACCCTTACTTCCCATATCAGAATCAACCGAGGAGTTGTCTGTAGGCTCATTGTGCAGTTGATAACGCCCTGTGGGTTGTGGTAGATTGGATTGGGGTTCAAGCTGGACCTCTATAGATTTTCCCTCGGAGGCTTCCCCATATGGAGCATATTCACTGGTGTCAGAGGATTCAAGAGCTCGAGCTCTGTTGGTAGTTGCTTTCTTGCCTATGATTTTCTGAACGACAAGTGGTAGGTTAATCTTTCTTCGGCCTCGACCCTGGGAGGGATCACCCCTCCCTTTTGACGAATCACCTCTGCATTACAAATTACAATTGTCTGCATTACAAATTACAATTGTTAGTTGAATCCAAAGCACATAATATAGTTGAAGCACAGTTGCAGACAAGAAACCAGCAATGAGGCAGTGCGGACCGCACAAAATTGAGTGCGGCCGTAGACTGCCCAGTGCGGACCGCACAAAAATGAGTGCAGCCACACAAGTCCCACTTTGAAATTACAGGTTCTCTGAAGTTTTGAGTGTGGACCGCACACATTTTTGTGCGGCCGCATACCTCTTCTGCGGATCGCCAAATTTTGAGTGTGGTCCGCACAACTCAATCATAATTAACACCCCCTTTTCCAGTTATGCGAGCTGCACAATAATGTGTGCGGCCGCATAATTTGAATTCCATCGGCATTGAGTTAGGGTTTATGCCAAAATTTTAATGTTGAAGCATGGTGTGCACAAATTGACACAATTATTGGTCTACCTAGTTCCTAATTAGCGTATATGTCAATACCCACATGATTTTGAAGCACAAATTAAGCACATTTGACATTTTTAGACCTAAAATTAACTAAACTACTCAAAGAAATCAAAAACAAAATTTGACAAAAAATGAAGAAAAATCTACATGAATTGAACATACTAGTAGTGGGTGATGCAAATAGGAATCTAGCTTGATGAATTGAGTGTGATTGTGGAAATTGTTTTTTGTAGTGCACAGTGTTTACTAGGGCTTGAGAGTTCAGAGAGCGTAAAGTGTGAATAGTAGTGAAAACCCCTATTTATACCCTAGAAAAGGCGGTGCATCTCTTACCTGAGTGCGGCCGCATAATATTGAGTGCGGTCCGCACTCCTTACCTGGAGAGAACAAAGCTGTGAGGTCCGCATAAAATTGAATGCGGCCGTATAACCCTGTGCGGTCTGCATAAAATTGAATGTGGCCGCATAATGGCCCTTTTTCTGCAACTCCAACTTCAGAGAGTTGGTATTTTTGGGTGCCCAGTTGTGCGGTCGCACAAAGAATTGTGCGGCTGCTGACCCTTCTGTGCCATCCGCATAAATTTCATACTTGGCTAATTTTTTCCAGATTTTTCCTGCAATACACACTCATGCCTGCAATTCACTTCAAAACCGGTTAGCTCAAAACAAACCTATCTAAAAGAGAAGAAAAATAAGAAAATGAAAAGAAAAATGGGTTGCCTCCCAAGAAGTGCCTGATTTAACGTCGCGGCCTGACGCATTTTACCATCAATCACTTGAAATGGAGTAACGCCAATGTGGCTATCATCAACCTTGCCAAGATAATGCTTCACCCGATGCCCATTGACTCTAAACACCTCATCATTCTTATTTTTCAGATTTAGAGCACCAAACGATGTCACATGCAACAACTTCAAATGGGCCAGCCCACTTAGATTTCAACTTTCCCAGAAACATTCGCAACCGAAAATTGAACAATAGCACAAGATCACCTTCTTTGAATTCTTTATTCCGGATATACTTGTCATGGAGGTACTTCATCTTGTCCTTATACAAGGACGAACTTGAATATGCACGGAACTCCGGAACTCATCAAGCTCATTCAATTGCTCCACCCTCAATTTGGGAGCTACATCCCACTCAATATTAAGCTTCTTTAATGCACACATAGCCTTGTGCTCAAGTTCCACTGGTAGGTAACAAGCTTTCCCGAACACTAACCGATACAGAGACATACCAATTGGTGTTTTCTAAAATGTCCTATAATCCTAAAGAGCATCGTCAAGTTTCTTCGACCAATCTGTCCGGTTAGCATTCACATTCTTTGACAAAATACTTTTGATCTCCCGGTTGGAGACTTCAACCTGTCCACTTGCTTGAGGATGATAGGGGGTTGACACTTTGTGAGTGACATCATACTTGGTGAGTAAAGTATCAAAAGATTTGTTGCAAAAGTGTGATCCCACATCACTAATAATGGCCCTTGGAGTACCAAACCTTGTGAATATTTTCTTCTTCAAGAAAGCCACCACACTCCGAGCTTCATTGTTGGGAAAAGCCACGAATTCGACCCACTTATACACGTAATCCACCGCTACCAATATCTAGGTGTTCCCATATGAGCTCACAAACGGACCTATAAAATCAATGCCCCACATATCAAAAATATCAATATCTAGGATGGTGGTGAGGGGAATCTCATTTTTCTTGGAAATCCCACTGGCCCTTTGACATTCATTACAACGCCTAACGAGATCGCTAGCGTCTTTGTAAAGAGTAGGCCAATAGAATCCACAAGTTAACACCTTTTTAGCAGTTCTCGCTCCACCATGGTGACCACCATATGGCAAAGAGTGGAAAGCTTCAAGAATCCCAATTGTTCTTCTTCTGGTACACATCTTCGGACAACACCATCGGTACAAATTCTGAAGAGATAGGGCTCATCCCAATAGTAGTCCAGGTAGTCCCGTTTGAGCTTCTTCCTTTTGTTTGAAGAGAATTCACTTTGAACAATACCACTCACAAGATAATTGGTCACATATGCAAACCATGGCATTCTGGTCATAGAAATGGATAGGAGTTGCTCGTTAGGGAATGAATCGTTGATCTCAAGGCCATCATGTGGCCTCCCCTCCTCCTCCAATCGGGACAAGTGGTCCGCCACTTGGTTTTCACTCTCCTTGTGGTCTTGAATCTAAAGATTAAATTCTTGTAAAAGAAGTACCCATCGCATCAATCTCGCCTTAAAGTCTTTCTTGCTCATCAAAATATTGACGCGCCACATGGTCGGTATGAACAATCACTTTTGTACCCATTAAGTACAGGCGAAACTTCTCCATAGCAAAGACAATGGTCAGGAGTTCTTTCTCGGTCATCGTATAGTTGACTTGGGCCTCATTCATGGTCTTTCTAGCATAGTATACCGGATGAAATATTTTGGTAATTCATTGCCCCAATATCGCTCCAACCGCCACATCGCTCGCATCACACATGAGCTCAAAAGGTACGCTCCAATTTGGCACGGTGATAATAGGAGTGGTAGTCAACTTATACTTGAGTAGTTCAAATGCCTTCATACAATCTTTATTAAAAAGGAACTTGGCATCCTTCTCCAAGAGTTTGCACAAGGGGTTTACCACCTTAGAAAGTCCTTGATAAATCGGCGGCAGAACCCCGCATGACCTAGAAAGTGCCTCACTCCCTTTACGGAAGTAGGGGGAGGGAGTTTGGATATCACTTCAATTTTTGCTTTATCAACCTCAATACTATTCTTGGAAATCTTGTGACCGAGGACAATGGATTCCTCGACCATAAAGTGACGTTTCTCCCAATTTTAAACCAAGTTAGTTTCCTTACAACGTGCCAATATCTTGTCCAAGTTGTCCAAGCACTCTTCAAAAGGATTTCCCACTACAGAAAAATCATCCATGAAAACCTCAAGAAAGTCCTCCACCATATCGGTGAATATGGCCATCATACACCGTTGAAAATTCGCTAGTGCATTGTGAAAGTACAAGAGGGGATGGGGGTGAATTGTAGCCTTTTTAAATTTCTAGTCGACTACTCTTTAGACCTAGTCGACTTATCAGGAGACAGCCTGCACAAAACTGTTAGCCCTTTAGATTTAAACAAGTGTTAATCATAATAAATAGTAAAGGAACAAAATATAATATGAAAGCGATAAAATAAATGATACCAGGAATTTTTATACTTGTTTGGAACCAATGTGGTATTCTTATCCAGTCCTCTTGGGTTGCAAGAGTGTTGTCTTTTAGAGCTCTTTGTAAATTTAATTGAGTATAGCCTTTATAGTTATTATCGATCACCACCAACGTTGACAGGGTTGGTTTTCACTCGCTCACCAACAACGAACAAGAGTTGGTTTTCACTCGCTCACCAACAACAACCCTTTGGCTTTCACTCGCTCACCAAAGAAACGAACAATGACACAACCTCTCGGATACACTTCCTCTCCAATATTTTTCTGTCTCTCTTATTTCTTTTGTGTACACAGTACTAAAAGTGAATTATAATGATTGTTAAGAGTAGATAAATAACTTGTAGTTGGGTAGACAATTGTATAGAAGATTGCGTAGTTCTTCTTCTCGGTTGCTCTTCAATATATATTGTTCCTCCAATATGACCGTTGCTGACATTGCTCTATAAGACAAATTTTGGATATCTTCTGTCAATGCAAATTTTCCTTTTGAATTGGACAACTTGAATTTCCAAGCATGATGACAATATCAATTCTTTTCTTGAATAGATCCATGATTAACAATTCTCTGCAGCATATAATCTTTATGAATATCTACGTGAGAATAGCCATGATGATTCAATCAAGATCCCCATGATTCACTTTTCCATGATTGTAGTAATTACTCATTCTTGATTGATTCCAATAACTCAATTCCTTGGCATCATGTTTCCATACGTCTAACTTCTCTTTCATTGTAGAATATGGATGATTCTTTCCATTTTGTGGTAATAATTGAATTTCCATAAGAATAGTACTTTCCATTGTATCTCGCACTAAGTATTTTGTTGCCCAAATATTTTTGAACCTAGACCATTTATTTTTGTCTTCTAATAAAATATTTTCTTTCTGATAGATCTCAATATATCTTTGACTCCTTTCTTGATCTTGAAAAATAATCTCTTTCCATAATATAGAATATACTATACCCATAATATATTTTCTTTCCATAAAAAATATATTCTTCCTTGCCTTGTAGTATCTCTTCCATATAGTATCTTCCTTCCACAAAATAATAGATCTTCTCCTTGATTTTAGCAATTTTCCTTTCAAGATATTGAAAACTTTCCTTCCATAATTTTCGTAGATTCTTCTTCGGATATTGTAGTAAGCCATTCAATATTTGAAATTTGACTTTCAAATATTATTCCTTGTATGATGCTTGGAGATTAAATCTCAGAAAATAATCTTTCTTGATGAATTCTTCACATGATATTCTCTTTCCCATATTTGTTTGTATCTTTACCAGCATCTTCTTTCTTGAATAAATCTCTGCAAAATAAGATTACCACAAGTAAATGTTCGTTGATTAATAATTATGTTAGTTTGTTATCATTAAAATTAATACGTGAAACCTTGAAGCTAACAATCTTCCCATTTTTGATGATGGCAAACCATTGAGTACAAAATAAAAAAATTTAATCAAAAACTTAATTAAAGGCAGTAATGGGATAAGCTAGATAAACTGGTTACTTCCCTGAAGTCATATTCTCGAAATGCATGTAGTACTTAAAATATGAACTCCCCCTCACTCTATGCATTCCTCAGTTCTCCCCATGTCTCCATACATTCTAACTGACTTTTTTGAGCTTTTGTGTACATTATTTTCTCCCCCTTTTGTCATCATCGAAAGGGTGGAATAGGATATGAATTGCTATAACCAATAATAAAGCATACGCTCAATTAAAAAAATTTATATTCCAAGAATCTCTTAATTAGATAAATGCACAATCCATTAATTCATCCAGTAAAACCAACGACAGGTATAATAAACACTAAGCAATCAATACCAAATGTTTGATTCAGTTGGAAAAATTTTGAGTCACCAAATCATTGCTGACCATACGAAGCACGAGAAATTGTAGTTCATTTTAGGTCAACCAAAAATAATTTCAAATATTTGAAGAGAGTTATTAGACTTTTAAAAACGTAGAGCAGGGACACAATTTTGAATCTATTTTAAAAAGTTCTAATAGAATCGAACTGCAGATATGCTATCATAGACTTGAAATCACACAAATGATAAATATAAAAGAGGTAACATGATAACAAATCATTTTTACTAACAAGGATACACTAGGATATCATTACCATAACAACTTCTTTCGTATATATGAGGAACTATATACAAGATGATGGTCAATGTCTGTCACGACCAAAAATCTATTAAGGTCGTGATAGCGCGGGACACCACCGTCAAGCAAGCCAATCATTAATTAGTTAAAATAAATTCCCGTTTTAACATTTTTCGAAATCGTTATATTTCACTTACAAGTCATAATAGCGAACAAAAATTTATCAAATAAATACGACAGGTAAACCATTCCATTTATTAAATTAAATCCCAAACACGTCCCAGAACCCGGTGACACGAGTACATGAGAAATTCTAAGATTTTCACAAATACTACAAAGCTTGTCCGAAATACAAATTGGACAAGGAATTTAAAATGAAAATAAATACAATATGATGGAGACTCTATCGGCTGCGGGTCACCTCTGGATGATGCATCTCACCTAAGTCTCCAATCCGGCCACATCGCTGTGAAAGTACCTGTGCAATAAAAATGTACAGCAAGTGTAGCATGAGTATGAAAACAACGTGTACTCAGTAAGTATCCCGCCTAAACTCAGAGAGGTAGTGACGAGAGGCCGACTTTACCAGTAGATCCTTTTTCAGTCGACTTATAGCTGTTAAGCCAAGGAGACGATTTCGATCAATCAAAGTAGTGGCTGGGGGATTTGTGCAAGCTGTTTCTTTGTTTGCGAAGCTCAAAATTTTCTTCTTGAAGTAAGTTGTTCTCCACCAGATATTCTTTAAGCTGAATATCCCAGTCTTTCTTTTCATTTCTCAACTTGTTATATTCTTCAAGTTGGATCTCCCAGTCTTTGTTCTCATGTGTCAACTTGTTATATTCTTCAAGTTGGATCTCCCAATTCTTCTTCTCCTTCCTCAACATATTATATCCATTTAGAAATTTCTCAAGGTCATTGAGAACCAATTCGATATTATCCTGCAATTCATCATATTTATTGCAATACGTAATAGGAGTGGGACATACCTTGTTAACTTCTCCCATTGCCATGAAACATTGATTCTCCATTCTTTCGTGATTGTTGTCTTCTTCAGATTCATCCTTGTCCCTCCAAGATTTGTGATTCTTTTTCATGAGATTACAATCCAGAATAGCATTAAAGCACACCTCGTCAGTTTCTCCTCTTTTATTGAGACATATGTTTGTCATTTCTTCTTGATCATCCCCATCGCTCCAAGTTGAGATTCTATGATTTTTCTTTTTGAAGCTGGTATATTTTAATTTCATATGTCCAGGTTTACCACATTTGTAGCAACATATGTTCTCTTGTTGTTGAACCTCATTCTTCCGATTATTCTGATGATTCTGGATGGATTGAGATTTTCTATTCTGCTTCTTTCTACTCTTCCTTTTTCTTGTCCTGGGTATCACGGCCAAGTCCTCTCGATCTTCACCATTTTCGGATTCTTCAAGAGTTGATGTGGATTCAATTTCCTTAAATTTGTTGGCATCCCCGTGGATATTTTTCAATCTGTCCAATATATCTTTAGCAGTCTCACAAGTGGATATTTTCTTATATTCTTCTTAACTAATCGCACAATAGAGCATGTTGATTGCTCTAGCATTTGTTTGCATAATATCCAATTGTTCTTTTATTTAGTCAAATATGGATGCCCTTTTTACAAGATTCTTTCCATCACTGTTGTTCGGAATAAGTCTTGGTTCATTCTGAATAACTAGCCAGGCTCGATAATCTATTGATTGAACGAAAACCTTCATTCTTTCTTTCCAATGGACATAATATTGACTATTGAAGTACGTTGCCCTTCTTGTTGAGTATCTCTCTTGAAGTACGGTTCCAATAATTTGATGATCTGACATGGACATTTTCTCACTTGTTGTTTAGCAAAAAATAAGATGTGAGACCAACTTTGATACCAATTGAAAGTACAAGAGGGGGGGAGGGTGAATTGTAGCCATTTTAAATTTCTAGTCGACTACTCTTCAGACCTAGTCGACTTATGCGGAGACAGCATGCGCAGAACTGTTAGTCCTTTCGATTTAAACAAGTGTTAATCACAATAAACAGTAAAGGAACAGAATATAATATGACAGCGATAAAGTAAATGACATCAGAAATTTTTATACTGGTTCTGAACCAATGTGGTATCCTAATCCAGTCCTCTTAGGTTGCAAGAGTGTTGTCTTTCAGAGCTCTTTGTAAATTGAATTGAGTACAACCTTTGTGATTTTCAGCGAGCACTACCAACATTGACAGGGTTGGTTTTCACTCTCTCACCAACAACGAACAAGAGTTGGTTTTCACTCGCTCACTAGCAACGACCCTTTGGTTTTCACTCGCTCACCAAAGAAATGAACAATGACACAACCTCTCGGACACACTGCCTTTCCAATATTTTTCTTTCTCTCTTCTCTCTTTTGTGTACACAGTAAATCTACTAAAAGTGAATTACAATACTTGTTAAGAGTAGATAAAGAACTTATAGTTGGGTAGACAATTGTATAGAAGGTTGCGTAGTTCTTCTTCTCAGTTGCTCTTTAGTATATACTGTTTCCTCCAATATGACCGTTGCTGACATTGCTCTATAAGGCAAATTTTGGATATCTTCTATCAATGCAAATTTTCCTTTTGAATTGGACAACTTGAATTTCTAAGCATGATGTCAATATCAATTCTTTCCTTGAATAGATCCATGATTAACAATTCTCTGCAGCATATAATCTTTATGAATATCTACGTGAGAATAGTCATGATGATTCAATCAAGATCCCCATGATTTACTTTTCCATGATTGTATTAATTACTCATTCTTGATTGATTCCAATTACCTAATTCCTTGGCCTCATGTTTCCATACGTCTAACTTCTCTTTCATTGGAGAATATGGATGATTCTTTCCATTTTGTGGTAATAATTGAATTTCCATAAGAATAGTACTTTCCATTGTATCCCGTAGCAAGTATTCTGTTGCCCAAATCTTTTTGAACCTAGAACATTTATTTGTGTCTTCCAATAAAATATTCCCTTATGATAGATCTCAATATATCTTTGACTCCTTTCTTGATCTTGAAAAATAATCTCTTCCATAATATAGAATATACTATACCCATGATAAATTTTCTTTCCATAAAAAATATATTCCTCCTTGGCCTTGTAGTATCCCTTCCATATAGTATCTTCCTTCCACAAAATAATAGATCTTCTCCATAATTTTAGCAATTTTTCTTTCAAGATATTGAAAAACTTTCCTTCCATAATTTTCGTAGATTCTTCTTTTGATATAGTAGTAATCCATTCAATATTTGAAATTTGAATTTCAAATATTATTCCTTCTACGACGCTTGGAGATTAAATCTCTGAAAATAATCTTCCTTGATAAATTCTTCACATGATATTCTCTTTCTCATATTTTTTTGGATCTTTACCAGCATTTTCTTTCTTGAATAAACCTGTGCAAAAATACGATTACCAAAAGTAAATGTACGTTGATTAATAATTATGTTGGTTTGTTATCATCAAAACTAATACGTGAAACCTTGAAGCTAACACATTGCATAACCCAAATGGCATCCGCGAGAATGAGAAAGTGCCATAGGGACAAGTGAAAGTGATCTTCTCTTGGTCTTCAGGAGCAATAAGAATCTGGTTATATCCGGAGTATCTATCAAGGAAGAAATAAAAAGCACGTACGACCAACCTATCCAACATTTGATCAAGAAATTGAAGAAGAAAATGGTCTTTCCGAGTAATTTTGTTGATCTTCCTATAATCCATGCCACTCTCCACCCGGTGACAGTTCTTCTGGGGATTAATTCATGTTTATCATTTGTTATCACAGTCATGCCCCATTTCTTTGGGACACATTGCACTGGCGAGGTCCACGAACTATCGAAAATGGGGTAAACAACCCCGACATCCAACCATTTGATGATATCTTTCTTCACTACCTCTTGCACGGCCTCATTCAATCGTCTTTGACGTTCCCCGGAGGGTTTGGCATCCTCCTCCAAAATGATTTTATTCTTGCAAAATACAAGGCTTATACCCCGAATATCTGCTAATGTCAAACCTATTTCTTTCTTCCTCCTTTGGAGCACAACAAGGGTAGAATCTACCTACACATTAGTTAAGCACGAGGAAAGAATAACATGTAAAGTGGAACAAGAGCCTAGAAACTCATACCTGAGGTGTGAAGGCAAAGGCTTTAACTCCAGGGTGGGAGGCTCCTTGATTGAGGGCTTTGTTGGTGGAGTCTTCCAGTTTTCAAGATCCAAGGAAAGTTTTCGGGGCTCAGAAGTATATGACCTAATTCCTTGCAAAACATTGACACATTTTAAAAAGCCTACCTTCTCATCCTCATCATGATCAGAAACACATCTTACAAGGTATCTTCAACATTTATCACAACACTTGTGTCATCAAAAATTACTTCAGTCACAAGATCCACGAACAAACACACTTCGTTGCTATTTGGCTGCCTCATTAATTTGAAGACATGGAACACCACTTTTTCCTCTTCCACCCGGAAGGTGAGTTCACCAGATTCCACATCAACTAAGGCTTTTCTTGTAGCAAGGAAAGGTCTCCCCAAGATAATTGGTACCTCGTAGTCAACCTCACAGTCAAGGATCACAAAATCTGCGGGAAGGATGAACTTGTCGACCCGAACTAACACATCATCAATTATCCCCAATAGACTTTTCATTGTTCGATCCACCATTTGCAACTTCATGGATGTGGGTCTTGGTTTCCTAATCCCCAACATTTTGAACACAGAATAGGGCATCAAGTTAATGTTTCCCCCCAAGACACATAAAGCTTTGGCAAAATCGTCACCCCCAATAATGCACGGTATTGTGAAGGCACCGGGGTCTTCCAACTTTGAAGCCATGGAGTGCACAATAGCACTCAATTGATGTTTTATTTTGAATGTTTCACAGTTCATTGATCTCTTCTTTGTTACCAAATCCTTCATGAACTTGGCATATCCCTAGATTTGTTTTAAGGCTTCAACCAACGACACATTTATGGATACACTTTTCATCATATCAATAAATTTCTTGAATTGATTCTCATTGTTTTGATTTGCGAGTCTTTGAGGATATGGAGGAGGAGGTCTTGGCAAGGGTGCCTTGGCCTTATGTACTACCGGATCCGGTATGTCTATTACATTCTCCCTAGACGGGTTCACATCTTCTTGTGTCTCCTCCACACTTTAATCAATTTCTATCCTCACCTCTTCATTAGATTGAACATCATTGCTTGGCATGTCATCTTCTTGAACCAACACATCCTCATCCACATTTCTTCTTTGGTTTGAGGTACTATCAACTCCACCTCTCCCACTTCTTGTTGTCACGGCCATTGCATGCCCCGTATTGTTCCCACCATTCAGGTTCACCACCATATCACTAGGTAGTCCCCCCTTAGGGAGAGTATTTAAAGCTTGAGAAATTTGGCCAAATTAAACCTCTAAATTGTGGATAGAGGTGTTGTGGGAGACTAATCGGAGTCGGCATTTTTCTCCATCATTTGTTTAAACATATTTTCAATCTATCACATTTCACTATTGGAAGAACTAGGACCTTGCGACGGATATGGAGGCGGGTTTTGTGGTTGTTGATACATCGGGGGACTTTGAAAGGCCGACCCCCAATTTACTTGATTTCTATTGTTCCATCCCTCTTGATTATTTTTGCCTCTCTAATTTCTTTGATTGTTGCCACCCAAATTACCTTGATTATTTCTTCCCCAATTGCCTTGGTTACATTGATTACCCCAATTGTTTTGATTATTGTTGTTCCCCCAATTGCCTTGGTTGTTGTTGTTGCTACCACTCCAATTTCCTTGGTTTCCTTTTGATCTCCATTAATGTTGATTTAGAGCATTGCTTCTTTGACCTTGATAATTGTTAACATATTGAACCTCTTCATCTTGCTCATCATATGAATCATCTTGATTATACCCACCATTACTTTGCTCAAATTGTTCCGAATGGTTTTGTACTTGGTGACCTCGTTGTCGTCTCTTGTTCACCATCATGTTCACCCTTTCCATAGCATTCACCTGTTTTGGCCCTTGAACCTGTTGAAGTTGAACCTTGGCCAATTGGTTCATGGTGGTTGTCAACTCCGCAATAGCTTGCCCATGATCGTGTAGCTCTTTGTGTAGGTGAATAACATTTGGGTAACCCTGAGGAACATTGGATCTACTTTTCCACGCCGAAGAGGTATCCACCATCCCATCCAAGATCTCACAAGCTTCATAATAAGGCGTGTTCATGATGTTACCCCGGTGAGTTGATTTACAACACACTGATTTGTTGTGTTGATCCCCCCTGTAGAAGGTCTGTTGGACCATGGCCTCGGTCATATCATTGTTTGGGTATTCTTTGACCATGGTACGATATCTTTCCCAAATCTCATGCAATAGCTCATTGGGCTCTTGCTTGAACGCTAGAATCTCATCCCGTAATGTAGCCATATGCCTCGGAGAGAAGAATTTTGCAATGAACTTTTTGGCCAACTCATCCCAAGTGTGGATGGAATGATTGGGTAATCTCTCTAACAAGTCCAATTATTTTCCCCGTAGATAAAAGGGAAATAGCCTCAATCGCAGTGCATCCTCAGAAACATTTGGTTGCTTGCTCCCCCAACAAGTATCGACGAACCCCTTGAGATGCTTGTAAGCATTTTGTCTTGGAGCTCCAGTGAACAAACCCTGTTGCTCAAGTAGTGTAAGCATCGCATTGGTTATTTGGAAGTTGTCCACCCTAATTCGGGGTGGAACTATTGCACTTGCATAGCCCTTGTTCGACAACACCCGGTGCGCTGCTCTTGGGGGAGGTGGGGGAGGGTTTGGGATATTATCATGAGGCGGTCGGTCTCGCCTGTTTTTTTACTTGAGGTTCGAGATGAATCTCATCTCCTTGGTCATCATCTACCTCCTCCTCCACTAGCACATTTCCGATGGGCTCGCTGTTGAGAGCCATTTCTTAGTATAAGCAATTCAAAACAAAAGTTAGTGACTCGGAAGGAAAGAAAGACTAAACACACAAAAACCTAGATATATAGCTAAATCCATTTAACTCCCTGGCAATGGCGCCAAAAATTGATCTCGACCAAATCCACATCACAATTAAGTAGCGAGGTGGTCGATGCAATAATAAACCCAACAAAGGTCGGGATCGAATCCACGGGGAGCTAGAATATGGGATTAGGTTTATATCTAGGTTCATTGTAAGTTTTGACTCAAATTACACTTCCACAATATTGGTTTGTGTTCTACTTCTATTTTGTTCTATTGGATGCAAGTATAAGACTAATGACAATATTTTTGGTTTTGAATTATTTTTCAAATGATAAAAGGATCTAGGGTCGTGACTTCCACCTAGGTGATTTCTTAATGGGTTCTAAACTCTAGGGAAAGTTTGCTTGATCGGGGTCGTAATATAGCAATCACACCCGGGTACTCACTCTATACCTCTCGGTAGTTTGAGTGATTTTGCCCAATTTGGCTTTCTCAAGTCCAAATGAGTATTTTCACAATACAAATGATATTTTCTCAAGTCAGGTATTACTATCTCTAGTTTCAACCCTTTAATTGGGACTATCAATTTCTTGAGTTCACCCTAATTCCTTGTTAGTCAAGTTTTCCTAGACTTAGTCCCTCTTTCTCAAGTAGAGACTAAGTCAATTAGGCATGAATCAATATTTGCAACCATTAATTCTCGAGTTCTAGCAAGAACTAGGCTAAATATCACTAACACAATCACAAACAAGCCCTAAATTAAACACTCATCAAATACCCACACTAGGGTTGGGTCACAATCCTAGCTAAAAATTTAGCTACTCATGAAAAATATAGAAAGTAAAGAAGAAATAAAGATAGAATCCATAATATTTGATTATGGGATGAAAATCTAGTGTTTGGAGACAAATCTAGTACAAATTTACTAAAATCAGTAAAGAAAAACAGAACAGGTGCTCTTGCAAAAACAAACTTAACCTAAAAATGACAAAAAGTCCTATTTATACTAAGCTGAAAATATCTGACAAAAATTCTCCCCAGGAGGTTGTGCGGCTGCATAATTCCTCGTGCAACCGCACACATGGCTTGAACTGGGATATGGACTTTAATCTGCAGACTGCACAAAAGTGAGTGCGGTTGCACGTTTGGCTTCTGCGGCCGCAAAAAAATCATGTGGACCGCATGTATTCACTTGGTATTCTCTGAATCTCTTTTTATGTGGTCCGCATAGTAGTGATTGCGGCCGCCCACTGTCTTCTGCGGCCGCACAAAATTCATGCGGCCGCACAGCTTCAACTCGAGGTTTTCTGAATCTACTCCTCTGCGGTCCGCATAATAGTTAGAGCGGTCGCACAACACTTATGCGGTCCGCACATCTTTACTTACTCAAAACTTCCAAGTCTCTGAACCTCTCTTCTGCAGCCGCACTGGAATTATGCGGTCCGCACACTATGAAGCTGAATTTGACAGGGTCCCTTCATTTTTTGCGGCCGCATACAGAATGGTGCAGTCCGCCTCTAAGCACTTTTGCCCTATTTTTGTCCTTCTCCAATTTTGACTCTTTTTTGAGTTGATTTTCACTTTTTGGCTCGTTTCCCAATATTCCTGCAATAAAGCTCATTTAATTAGTTCTCGGGATACCTTTAAGTATTTTCAAGCTAAAACTCAAGTAAAAGAGGGAAAATAAGCGGTCAAAATCTCTACTTATCAAGTGCTATCATAACATCAATATAACCGCTACGGCGTAAAGCCCGATCCTATATTTGTCACTCACAATCAGCTATCGGCCTCACTCAGTCATCAATCTCTCTAGTCTCACTCATGGGCCTAAAACATCAAGAACCTAGCCCAACACAGTAATATGATGAATCAATGGATAACAACTGAGACTGGTATATGACATGAGATGCATATATATGACTAAGTACGAAATATCAGTAAAAGCAGTAGGCTGACAACAAGAAACGACCACTATGGGTCTCAATGGTACCAGCATAAAGCCTAAACATGATATCTATCATGATTAACAGCTCAATTGCTTATCACATGATAAAAACACGGATATCAGCAAGATATTATCACTAAACGGTGCCATGGAATCAACCAAGTCACAATTCTCACGGTGCACGCCCGCACGCACGTCACTTGGCATGTGTGTCACCTCAATACCAACCATATAATACATATGTCGGGGTTTTAAACCCTCAGAACCAAGTTTGAAAGCGTTACTTACCTTAACCGCGCAAAATCCTACTCCGAAATGACCTTGCCTCTCAAATCGGTTTCCAAATGCCCCGAATCTAGCTACAAGCAGTACGAGGTAATCAATATAGGCTAAAGAAATCAATGCCACAAAGAAAACATGAAATTCTACCCAAAAATCCGAAATCGGCCCGAACCAGGCCCTCTAGCCCACGTCTCGAAGTCAGACGAAAGTCACAAAATCCGAAATTTCATTCATCCACGAGCCTAACCATACCAAATTTATTGAAATCCGATAACAATAACCCATTCAAAACCTCAAAATTCTAACACAAGAGTTCTTCCTCTTTTTTCCCAATTTCTTACCCCAAATCACAAATTAGATGATAAAATTAAATATGGAACCATGGAATTTAACCAAAATCAAGTAAGAATCACTTACCCCAATCAACACCACAAAAATCCCTTCAATAATCACCCAAATTCGTGGTCTCTAGCTCCAAATATGAAAAATGGGTTCAGACCCTCGTTTTCGAAATTAATACTGTCTGCCCAGATTTCCTTCTTCGCGAACATGACCATACTCTCGCGTTCGCGTAGACCATTTCAGACTACCTCCCAATTTATCTCTTCAGGAACGCGATCATTGCTTCACGAACGCGAATCTTTACAAGCTCAACTCATCACAAACGCGTCTCATACCACGCGAATGCATATACCAAAGACATGGGGTCCCCATCTGCCCCTTCTCTTCAGGAATGCGACATCACTACCACATTCATGATGCACATACATACCACACCTTCGCGTTCGTGTCCTTTTCCTCACGAACGCGAAGAACAAAATCTCCCCAGCTCACATTAATCCTTTGCGAACGCGAGGCTTCTCTCGCGAACGCGTAAGAGGAAACCAGAAAAATACACCAGCTGACATCAACCATCAACCAAGGTCCAAAAATGATCTGTTAACCACACGAAACTCACCCGAGGCCCTCGAGACCTCAACCAAACATACCATAAAGTCCAAAAATACCATACAAACTTAGTCGAATCCTCAAACCACCTCAAATAACATCAAAAACACGAATTACACACGGATTCAAGCCTAATGAACTTTGAAATTTCCGAATTCTACAAACGACACTGAAACCTATCAAATCACGTCTGATTAACCTCAAATTTTGCCACAAGTCATAAATGACACCATGAACCTACTCCTACTTTCAAAAATCCAATCCGACCCCGACATCAAAAATTTCCACTGCTAGCCCAAATCGTCAAAATTCCAACTTTCGCCGATTCAAGCCTAATTCTACTACGGGCCTCCAAATCATATTCCGGACGCGCTCCTAGGTCCAAAATCACATAACGGAGCTAATAGAACAATGAAAATTCAAATACGAGGTCGTTTACATATAAGTCGATATCCGGTCGACTTTTTCAACTTAAGTTTTCAATTAAGAGATGAAGTGTCTCAATTCACTCCGAAATCACTCCGGACCCGAATCAACTACCCAAGTAAGTCATAATGCAGATGTAGAACACAAAAAAGCAAAAAATGGGGGAACAGGACTATAACTCTCGAAACGACTGGTCGGGTCGTTATACCGCTGAACAACAATGAGAGGAGACGGGTCGAGGTCGAGTGATCCTCAGGGTTTAAGGCTCCTTCTACTACTGTGACTGCAGAATGAGAAACTGCAATAATTGCCTGACCAAAGTCTTACCCTTTCTTTCCCTTTTGACAACCACTTGTCCTGATCGGAATAATTAAAGAAAGAAAGAGAACGGTGGCTCCTTTGGGGGGGGGGGGGGGGGGGGGGGGGGAGGGTGAGAGTGGACATCGTCGGAGAAAAAAAATTCTTAATTGTTGGTACCAAAAATAAAGCAACTGATTCGAGCGAAATACTTGTAGCGAGTAAAGAACAATTTCACAAAGTTTATAATAAAATTGTACGAGTTGTGACACACCAACCACACCCCTTTTCTTTCTCCGATCATAAATTAATTGAAACTTTAGCATGAGCTCATGAACGCAAACGTCGAGAAAAGGAAATATATTATGGTTCTCTATTTATTTTCGGTTTATCTCATTTCTTGAGTTCATGAATTTTTAGTCACTAATTATGAATAAAATCTATAATCTATATATATAATATATTAAAAGCACCAAGGCCTTTAGCGAAATATCATTTATCTTTTTTACCTTTTAAAATAAGTTTTTACACAGGACAAAATAGCCATTTAATTATTTCCCTAATATTTAGGAATAGTCATTTAATTATTGTGCTAATAGTTAGAATTTTGAAATCAACTATATTTTGTGGACCAAAACGTTCCTTATTTGAATTGTGTGTAATTTACAATTTTTAAAAAGAAAAGGAAGAGAAGATTAGTCTTTGAATGCTTTTACTTCGTGCATTGACTTCCGTTTGTTCAATTTCAACATTAAAAGTAAAATACAAAATAAATGTCTTAGATTCACACAAATTAAGTAATTGTATTGCCATCTTCCTTTGTTTTTCTCTAAATTAATATCTTACAACTAAATTTTCATCACAATTACAAAGATTAATATTACAATACATAACAATTCATAGGAACAATATTGTTGTAATATATTAACGTTAATTTAAACTATGTTAGGACTTTTAATATTTTAAAATTTTAAAATCAATTGGAATAACATATATCAATTTGTTACAAAAAAATAATACTGCATATTACTTTTAATATTAACTACTTATTTCTCTAATAGCTATAATTTATAATGTAAAGAATTAACAAACCTGCATACTAAGGCAAAAATTAAACAGTTAGACTTTCGTATTAAGACGTCGATTGTAAAATAAGAGAGATAGTACTTTTACTTTGATCTATTTAATCAATGTAAATTCCTAATTTTGCAGAGCTTTTAAATTTTGAACTATATCTCTATGATTTATTGTTTTAGAATACTGAGTCAAATATATTTTAAATTGACTTATTCATCATTTTCATGAACTTATTTTTAATTTTTTTATATCTCAAATACATTATTTAAAATTATTTTAATTTTATAATTTTGTACTCATTGTGTTAGGTTTAAGCCCAATCACGTACCATAATGCTATATATATATATATATATATATATATAGCATTATGGTACGTGATTGGGCTTAAACCTAACACAATGANGGATAAGATTTCTTTTTTTATCGAGCTAGCTAAATATATCAAGCATTTATTAGCCTCAAGAACTTACAATTTTACTTTAATTTTTATTTTATAATTGAAACATATAATTTAGTAATGTATGTAATTTTTAAAATTGTATTGTCATTGAGATGAGGTTCACACGTGAAGCGTGTACTCTAAGTCTAATTAAATTAAATTAAGAAATAGCCAACACTTATCCGTCACCCAGAGTATTTAGTACATATTGGACAAACCACAAAATTCGCCTACTGGGTTGGACAAACAATTACTGGACTCAGACTGTGGATTCACAACTATTCTTGGTGTTTTGCATATCTAGGTAAAGGTCCCTTGAACAAATGAGGTTCGTATGAAGTTAACTTATAGTTGCACAAAAAAAAGTTACAGAAATATGACACTCTTTGGGGTAGACTTTAACTTCAAGGTAAAAAATTAAAAGCATTAATGAGATAAGCGAGTGACAATACTTGCAAACTTGAAATTCTGGCCGCGAGCAATTCAAGACAGAAATTCAAAACTATCCACTTTGAGGGTTATTTATGCACTTCACCTGATAAATTAACATTTTGGGCTTGTGCCTGCCGCTGGACGTTGGGTTGGATTTCGGGCTTATATGTGTTTTTGAAATTTTGATCAAAATTCTATTTTGAAAGTTGCTTCACAAATATAGTCAAGGGAGCTTTACGCGAATAATCAGCCGGATACATTATTTACTTTCTTAACGGTATACATTATAAATAATTTTTTTTACATATTACTCATGAATTATACTTATATTATTATCCATTGGTTATTTTTAATTTAAGCGCCTGGATGCCGGCTATTTAAGTTAATTCTTTTATAATTAATTATAATATATGAAGCATATTTCAAGCTTGCTATGGGAGAATAGGAGGTATATAAACATTTTGATAGTAATGATGATTTTTTTTGAACTAAAGGATAAGAAATATGAGGTGCGAAAAGAAATGCAAACAGAGGATCATGAGTCTCACACCATACATAAGCCTATCTAATGTCAGCCATTACTTGATTTGCGCCTTTTCCTGCATGCACTATACTATATTAGCAGCACCTCTGCATAGATAACAACAAATAATATATAATTGTAATTTCATCACTATATTAAAAATAGCTGTCCCGTTTTATTTTGTTTGTTATAGCCAACAACTCTCATTTGTTGCACAAATAATTAAAAAACTGCTTCTAATGACGACATTCAATTTGTTTTCTTCATAATAACGCCCCTCCAAACCCAGACACCGCCAATACTTATGTTACACACCGTTTTTGAAATCCCTATTTCTTTATTTCCTTCTCCAAAACCTTTGTCTCCCCCCTTTCTTCTTCATTTTTCTATTCCTTGTATTTTTTACAGAGACATTCTTGTGAATAAATGGATAATAATTAAAATATCCTGTACCAAAATACCATGTGTAAGCTATAGTCAAGTCAAAGCACTGTCTATTGTGGGGTGCTTGAAGTTGGGAAGACACATAGACGGTAGACATGAAGTTGCAGTCATCCACAACAACATGATAATCTTAACAATATGTAATCTAATTCTATATTCTGAAGATTCTTTGTATCGTAATTTTTCTCATTATTAAATTAGTCAAGTCATTCTGAAATAAAGCCCACTTAGCTATATTAAATTCAAGGTTTATACGCATCTTAATTAAACAATTTTTTTTTTGTCACATAAAATAGACAAACGCCCTAATTAAAGCTTGTGCTCAGTGCTCACCACCGAACACAAATGGGGCAGTTTTTGGCCATCAAGTTGGTATGTAAGACAAAACAAGAACAATATACATTGAGGATTTTCCGGGCTGAGTTTGCAAGAAATTTGTAGGAAATGGTTTGCATAGGTGCAACGTCTCAAAGTACACTGTGGCTGACGAATTTGGGCCCCTAAAATGGGCCAATTGGGCCTGTGAATGAGGCCCGACAAGAAAGCAGGACAGATGTAAACCTCACGTGTGGGTGGGGTTTCAGAATGAAGACTGGGGAAAGTGTTGCTAGGATTAGTCAAATTCAACAATCTGTTTTTCTATTTGCATTTAGGGGGGAGATAGAAGAGTGGGTGGGAGGGCCACACGTGCTGATGTCCAGTGTCTTGTCAACGGCAGACACGTGTGAGGGTGACTTCCATATAAGAGTGAGTGAGGCTCCGACAAACACGTTTTTGTATAAATATCCGTTATTATAAGTTTTCTTGTCCGTCTGATTCAAATTCGTGTCAAGTAAATCTGCTAAGAGAAAACAAATCTACTAGGCCCTTTTTTTTTTTAAGATTAAAACGTCTGAACGTGAATACACATCTAAATATTAAGATGTGTATTAAGATTAAAATATTTGAATTTGAATACACGTTTGAATATCAAGATGTGTATTACTCCCTCCGATCCAAAATAAGTGATTTTTAGATGTTTTCACACAAATTAAGAAATTCACCTTTTAACATTAATTAATAATGAAATTGATCATATTAACCTTTACTATCTCACATAAACACTCCTAACACGTATTCCTACACTACTTACTCCAAGGCTAATGTAGGGAAAAAATAATTTATTTATTTTTTGAAATCTAGAAAATTACTTATTTTGCCAAAAAATCACTTATTTTGGACCGGAGGGAGCAAGATTAAGACATTTGAATCTGAATACACATCAGAATATCAAGAAGTGTATTAAGATTTGAATAATAAATGATTAAGACCGTTTGATTTTTGACATTTGAATGTATAAAATTTACGTTTATTTGAAAATTAATAAACATAAAATTCAAATAAAATACTAATTTATCTAATTAATTAGTAGTACTTGGTAGTGCTTGTGAATGCCGACTCAAAGTGGTGGTTGGCGGTAGATTTGGTGGTTGATGGTAGTTTAGGATAGTAGCTAATGGTGATGGGTAATGGTAGCTACTATGATTGAGGATGATTGTGGTGGGTGATAATAGTTAATAATGGCAGGTGGTGGTAGTTGTAGTTGTGATTGAGGGTGATGGTGGTGGATGGTGATAGTTTATAATGATGGGCAATGCCATGTATGGTTGTTGGTAGTGATGTGGAGGTTAGTTGTGGTAGTTGAGGTGGATGAGTGTTGGTTGTAGTTGAGAATGATGATGGTGAGAATAATGGGGATGATGGTTGGTGGTAGTCGACAATGGTGGCGGCTATGATTGAGGATTATTGTGGTGATGGTGGCATGGTTGTATTTGATAATGGTAGATGGTGGCAGCAATTAATAATGAATATGAATGATAGAATCTTAATGAAATTAAGTCTCTGTTATAGATTTTAATGATACAAACCTATTCAGAACCATTAAGTGGTTGTGAAGGTAAAAAATAAATATACTTAACGATTAAGATCTAAATAATTAAAATTTAAACTTTAAAACAAACACACTTAATATTTAAAATCTGAATGATCAAGATTCAGATCTCCATCAAATATAAACAAATGAGGCCTAAGAGAGTAACACCTTTATATTGAAATATATGTTTTACTCTCAAAGTTAAAAGTTCGAATAGCATATTAAAAACATAATAAATCAAACCTTCATATACAGGCAAACAACACAACACAAAGAACCCAAGTCTTTTTTGTGAAAAGCCGGTGTGCCGTCGCTCTTCCAACTTTAGTACATGGCACCCATAATGTGACATTTCACGTGATCTTGAGTCCAAAAACTAGAATTGTGTTATCTTGTATTGCCAACCTTCTAATTAGCTAACTTAGGCCATCATTAATTAAGACTTAATTATTTAGTAACGGTGCTATTCTTTGTGCTTCATCGAAGTTCGGTTATTTAATGTCCCACCTTTACTTCATTGCTTATATACTATTGCTGTTTTTCTTAAATTTTAAAAAAGGCCAAATCGGACTTTGACTTCTTGTTTGAAACTCATCGAAAGGTATGCGTCGAAAACGTTTTCTATTTGTTACTATGACTGAAATAATGATGCCATAAAGATTTTAACTTCAATTAAATTTTACCTTAGAATGTAATTAAATCGACCTTAGAACTAAAAAAAGTTCTTAAAAAGTATGTTACCTTCTGGTCATTTTAACTTACTGCTCATGTGTAGCTACCAAACTTAAGGATTAGTGATTTTAGCTTTTCTATTACCTATCTTTCCACTTTTTATTTTTAAATAGTTTTATTGAAAATAATAAGTTACAGTGTAACTTAAAAAGTTAGTGTGACAATGAAGTGTTTGCTCAGAAATTGCTAACTAGTAAAAAATATCGTTTAAAGGGGTGTCATTAGATGAAAGGGAAACTAAATTTTGCTAAACTAGAGGAGTTGTAAGCAATTGAGTTTTTTCTTTTCTTGAGAGAATTACAGCGACAGCTATTTTCTACTGCCTGATTTTTGTTGTGGATCATGAGTAGGCGTGTTCATAAAAATCCGAAAAATCAAATCAAATCAAACTGAAAACCGAATCAAATCGACCAAAAAAATCGATATTTTTTAGGTTTTGTTTGGTTTTGGTTTTGAATGTTAAAAACCGATCAAATTTGGTTTGGTTTTGATTTTAATAAAAAAATAACCGAAAAAATCGAACCAAACCGACTACAAAAGTAACTATTTAAATTTATAATTACACCTATATATATGTATATTTTTATATAAAATTTCTAAAGTTTTATGGTACATATTAGTCATTTATATTTTTAGTCTAGTTCTTTGCTATTATAATAATCTAATTCTTTGCCTTTACATTCTAGTTTAATTGGTTGTTTCCTTTTGACAAGTACAAGAATTTATTTTATGTTAAATATAATCGATTTTTAATTGAGTACTTAAATTATTCATCACTATTTGATTCAATTATCATCGATATATCTTGATAAATGATAGATTTCTCAAAGAGCAATTGATTTGATAGTGTTACGTTGAAAATGTGATCGTCGGAATATGTGTTTGGTAGTGTATGTTTCATATTCAAGAAAAACCCCGATAAATAACCGAAAAAACTGAAAAATCGACAAAAATCAAATCGATATAAAACCGACTTAATTGGTTTGGTTTGGTTCCAATATTTGAAAAACCGACTTACTTAGTTTGATTTCTTTTTAGAAAAAAACTGACCCAAACTAAATCATGAACACCCCTATTCATGCGTTTCTAGTTGTGATAAGTGAAATGTACCAATTCAGTTATTTTGGTTGGATCAAAAAGGGGAACAAATTCTGGAATAGGGAAAGATTATGAACACTGTCAATGTTGAAATTCTTTCTTCATTAAATAGGTATTGATGGGAGTAATATTCCAAATCATGGAGCCAACTAATTGTCAACTTCAAATTAATGTGCAGTATATCCTATACCTATTCACACATATATATATTACTCCATTTAGGATCTTTCAGATTCTTACATAAAGATACATCAGATTTTTACCAATTATCGATTTTCTACAATTCTGATTTCATCATGTGCCCATTTTCTGTTCTACTCAGTCTTGTGGATATTTGCGGTAAAATTCATTCGCACTTTTATTTCTTCGATTATCTTCGTCCCCATTTTTTCTTTACTGAGAAAATAAAGAATGAGAGAATAAACTCAACCAACCAAAGAACAGCGGTGGAGAAACCTTCTTGTAAGGATATCATTCGACACTGATTTGCTAATGTAATTCATTTTACCTGCGGGAATAATCTTTTCTATTTTTTTAAAAAAAAATGTGTATACTATGTCAATATCACTTGAAAATAATTATACGAGTACTAAATTTGGGATTGAAAGTAAAGTTTTAAATGTCTCACATGTAAATCAACTAAAAACCAATTTGTGACGATAGACCAATAACTCTTCGAAAATCTTACATATGCTAGAAGACCACTAAGTTGGAGCGCGTAATATCCTGATAATTTTTTTTTACGTTCTACGATTTGTCCCTAAATAACACATTGAAGTATCTCGGTTGAAAGCGTGTTTTCTCTCTCATTTCCCGACATAGTGTAGAAAATATAGATTATCCTAATCTTGAATTAATATTTCACTATATTCGGAAAGAGTTACACAGAGAATACAAAATTATTGTCCTCATAATTAAACTTTTTAAGTGAAGTGGGTGCAGACAAAAGTACAATCAAACCTATTTATAACATCCTCGTTTGTTCCAGATATTTTTAAATGTTATATCAAATTACTGTTACAGAAAACATATATTATAACAGAACATAAAATTTGGTTCCATAAAAACTTGACTTTTATAGTGAAGGGTTATTATATAAAGATACAGTAATAAAGAGGTTAACTGTATATAAATTAGTGTATCGGATGATGAGGCAGTATATATAATATAAATTAAAGAAAAAAAAGGAAGAAGATTGGATATGGTTATGGAAGGTGAATGATGCATTCGGCGTCACAGTCATTGTGTAGCCTAATGTCTCTCAAAGCAAGCCTACATTTCAACGTCACCCTTTAAAATCAACTTCATCCACTCTCATTTTCGCAATTATTGTTGGATGATGATCATAGCAATTGCCATAAAAGAACCCTTACGTTACCCTGCCTTAAGTTAATATCATGCCTCACAGCCTCAGTTGTTTAAATATACCATAAATACATTACTATTAGGAGATAACTATAAGTAGAAATGTTAACTACGAAATTTTATTGTCTACACAGATCAAACTCATTTCTATCTTTCTGTCATTTGCAATCATAAAAAGAAGAAGAAAAGAAATAAAAACAAAACAAATCAGTTTGGAAGAAAAAAAATTGAAAATTTGTGTGACTGAGTTAGCAATACTACCCCCAAAGAATTTGTTTTCCATAAATTCTAGCTAAAGGAGTTTGTTATTGAAGATATAATTAAATAAATAAAAACACTTTCTTTAATGATTTAAATTTTTAGATGAGATAATTATAAATTTTAATATTATATTAGAGCATGCACAAGTTCTAGATTCAAGTCTCGCCACATAGATTTTCATGTGCCTGGCTTATAAAAAAGAAACAATCACGCACCTATAATTCTAGACTTTTATATTAACCGATACTGATTATTAACTTGCGAAATGCATATTATTAGTCTCAAAAGTACTTGCTTAATGCTTGACGAAGTCTCCTCAACTTTTAAGATATTTTTTCTGAGAAAATTGTTTACACTGATGTCTTAAAGTATTTTGTACTACAATCTACAATCTCTACTTTTTATTTACTCTATTAATATTCTAAGCTAATAGTTTACAATTTTGTTAAACTCAAATAATCAGGACAAAGTCCACTAATATGCATTAAAGTAGTTGATCACTTTTCTTTGTTCCCCATTTTATGCCCTAAATGTGGCTTTTACAATTACAAACACTTGATATCTCCTCTGTATGATAGTTGGATTAGCACAAGATTAACGCATTATGTTGTATTTGAACTCGTTTAGAAAGACAGTACATTGATAATTCCTACAGTTAACATTTCTTTGACTCCTAGAAATTAGGATTAATTAATTACTGCTAAAACTATGATTGTTACTATAATTGAGATGTCTTTGACTCCTAAAACTGGTACATCCTATTTGGACTCTTTAATTTGTAAATGTTAATGTTATATAGGATAATCTTTTTGATTCATAAGAAGACTTTGATTTTATAATTTGTAGGAAAAATACAATTAATTGAGCAGTAGGAGGGAATTAGGAAGCAAAATCAGTTCGTGACATGGACGTGGATTCGTGATGTCCATGTGGTGGGGTCCATACACATTGAGCTCTCGACATCTCAGGGAGGGGAGGACAAGGATGCAATTTGCATATGTCAACGACACGTGGCGACGTTATAGAGATGGTCCTCACGTAGAAACCGCCCTGGTTTTTCTGATTTATTTAATCCCCGGCTTTTACGCTTTCCATGCAATCGTGATTTCATGGAAGACTATTCTTACATTATTTTCTCATCTTTTTTCTTACTAACCTTTTCTTTTTTGGGACAAATAGCTTCTGCTATTGTCATGGTAAATTAAAGATATATTCTTTCTCATATATTGGCTACATTTATCGCTATTCTTTACCCTTTTGGAGGAGAGGTTTAATCTATTCGGGACAAAATTCGTTTTGTTTTCCAAATAGTCTCCCCGGAATATGACGCGTTGGTTAGTTTATTCTACCCTATGGAAAATGAAGCAAATACGACTATTTGACCAATAGGTGTAACTTCCGGTTAAACTCTTAAGTTTATATAATAATTAGTTAAATCTAGTTAAAAATAATAACTTTAGATGCTAATTTCGAAAACGTGTAGAAGATAGGAACATATCCCATAATGATTAATGACAATAAGTGCAAATACTCTTAAAGCATGAACATTAATGGAGATATAACTGGAAATAAATGACATTTAAGTACATAAGGAGAATGATTCACAATAATGGATGGATTGGACGAATATTTCTCCTACAATGATGAGTGCCAGAAAGGTCCAAGATTCGTATGAACAATCTTTGGATCTGGTGGAAAGGTGAGGAATAATATGAGAAAGAATCTTTATAAAAATGTAATCTTTGTATTTTTTCGAGAGAGAGAATCTTATTCCCAAAAGTGTTTTTATCAAATGAATATTACATGCCTTTCTTCCTTTTTCTTTTTCCCTTATATATTCAACACATATCTCTAGCTAAATGTAGGAATATTCATTAGAATATTCTCTCTAATATCTTATTATGAAAATAACCGTTATTGTCCTTTACGCAGTGCTTGACCTCGACCATTGTTGACACCTCGACCATGAATTTTGCTGCTTTCTGGTCGACCTCGACGAACTCTTTCCTTAATGTCATATTAGACCAAATACCCTTAGGGCGGATTTTGGCCCATACAGTTAGTCCCTCCGCTTATTGAGGCCGAGCCTAGACGACCTTAATAAGCGGACTCTGTTTATCATGGTTGAAAAAATTGGGCGAGCAAGTCGGATAATGGCGCTTCAGACGAGGTAGAAACATGACTTTTCGTGAGCCGCAACCTTTGGGGCCGCATTGTTTCAGAATGACGTCATGACATCATGCGTCATTATGACACGTTTTCCCTATGCTCTGCATTATTTCCCATGCCTCTAACGTTTTGATACCTGCGCTGGGTAATGATGGTCTGATTTCTCGGTCTTGATGCTTGAACTCTTATAAATAAGGACCTGAGCCATTTGTGTTTGTTTTGCATACTCTTAATATTGAATCCATGTGTCTGCTTCTTCATTCTCCGTGTTGAACCCTTGTCTCCTTTATACTTCGACATTGCGTATCCACTCCCCTGATTCCAGTGATTTCAGTTGCTTCCAACCCTTGTGTTCTTAAAACATCTTCTCTCAAGAATATGGTTAACGCACCCTCTGGTTCTGGCATGGCGACTAACCCAACCCCTTTGGCGGTGCGCATGCCTCCTCATGGAGACGGTGTTTCTATTACCCTTGAAGACGAGAAGTTTCCTACGGTGGAGGAAATAATCCCTCGTAGTGAAAAGGCTAGATCCGACTTTTTGATGTTTCCTGAAGACGTTCTTGAGGCCTCGAAGTCAGTGATGAACGAGGTCAATCTCGTTGAGCTTAGGTCAAGGTTCAAAATTCCTATTCATATCGATCTCATTCGAGTAGGGCGCGATGTGGTACGAATACACGGCCCCGGATATTGCACGTTCTATGCGCATCCGTTCTATGTCGGCTATTCCTTTCCTCTTCTCCCATTGGCGGAGGAATTTTGCCGCTACTACGGCGTATGCGCGGCCCAACCCTCCCTTACATCTACAAGCCTATGCGTATGTTGAGGAAATATGCGGAGTTGGCTGGCGGTGGAGTCTCACTTCGCTACCTGATGCATCTCTTCTCCCCTAGTTTCTATAGGGGACAATGTTGCACCTACGCCACCGAGGAAGTAAAAGTCTGGTGGTGAAAATGGATGATAAGGAAAATCGCCAGTTCTGGCTCAACTACATCTGCATCAAGATCAAGGACGTGGTGGTCAACACAATCAGATTCCCCGAGGCTTGGAATTATGCTCTTAAGCATCTTTTTGCCAAGCATTTGTTTTGCCCGTTTTAGTCGTAATCTGACATTCCGTCCCTTCTTCATGCAGCCGAGATTTCGCCCCTCCTTTGGTCGGGGACATTCATGACTGGGTCAGCCTGGTCTTTCCTAACACAGTAGGATTCATGAAGGATCGACCTTTATCAAGAAATTTGGGCATGCACCTTCCGTGACCAGTGAGTTCGTTTATATGTATTTATTTATACATATATAGTTATTATTTTTATCTATACCGTTTTTACCTCATGGTCGCCTTCTCGTTATGATTTTGTACATGAAGTGACAATTTTCTAATTTTTTCTTTTTCAGTCCGAGGACTTGAGAAGGTCGAGGGCTCCTGCTCCGGCATTTCATAAGGGGAATGCTGCTTCTGTTCCTTCTGCTGTGGTGAGGTTTGCTCGGTCATCGACTACACCTGCAACATGACTTTCATATTCCCCTTTATATCATCTAATAGACGAGGACGTTGAGGAGGAATCATTACCAAATGGTGATAACTTGGTTCCCCATAAGAGACGATCTGTGGATGTCGGTGAAGGAGCTGTTCGAGTGGTGAGTTCAGCAATGGGTCATCCGAGAAACGGCAACCATAGAACTTGAAGATGACGCCGAATTACTGCCCACGATTCCGCCGTCACCGGGAGCCGAGGAGGATACATTTCTCCCTGAGACCATGATGGATTTTGAAGAGCCATTAGCCTCGCTACCAGCCTAGGATCCTTCTTCCAGGATCGACACAAAAGGAAAAAGCGTAGCCGAAGAAGTTTACGCGATGGGCTCCAATATGGATGCCGAGGAAGTGTGGATGATAGGGGAAGGACTTACCCGACTGGAGGTGAGATTGGATGGGATCACGCAGACTATTGCGATCCCCTTGGACCGGTATTTGCTGGTTGACACGGAGGACATTGTCCCTTCTCTTGGTTCCCTCTCTCCAGGAGCATAGCATGCCTCGCTCTTACAATAAGCTTTTCAATCTCTCTCCATTTTTATGTCGATTTCAAAGTTTTGTTCTTACACTTCAATTTTTGTCTTTCTTTTAGATCGTGAATGTGGAGATCGAGAGTGCCCGACGATAGAGGCATAAGGCTATTTTCCAGAAGATGGAGCGAAAATACTGTGATAAGCACCGCGGATCTGTAGGCGATTCGATGGGAGCGACAATTTCCAGGCTCTTCGAGGCGAACTGAAGGAAAAGGATGATGAGTTGGTGAAGGTCATCGAATAATGCAGCGTTCTCGAGGGGGCATTTAGGGGAAAAGAAGAAGAACTTGAGGTGAGCAAGGGGATCGAGGCCCAACACGCCGATCTTTAAGCCCAAGTGGTTTCGTTGCACACCGAGATCGAGGAATGTCAACTTAAAGCGGGCGCTCTGAGTGGTGAGGTCACTGAGAAGGCAGCGGGTTTAGAGAATGCGGAGTTGGCCTAGTTGTCGGCTACGACAAAAGTAGAGGTTTTTGAAATCGTGATCCGTATTCTTTGTTCTGAGCAGGAGAGTGCTCTGGAAACGACCAGGCTCAGAGAGAAGAGGCTTGATGAGCAGATAGGGGAGATGGAAAAAGAGGCTTCGGTCCTTAGTGATCGAGTTTCTTCTATCGAGGCCGAGAAGGCACAGTTGTTGGCTCAACCGTCCTCTTCCCGTACTTCTGCTTTTCCTGATGTTCCGCGGGATTTATACGAGGAATGAAATCACACCGAGGCCCAGCTGGTTATATTCAGGGATCTACTGGGGGCGGGGGTTATTTCAAAAGCTGACTTTGAGGATGCTCGTGCTAAGGCACGTAAATCTCAATTTTCTTGTGGCTATGATCCCGCTACATCGGAAGCTGGTGATGACAAGGATGATGCGAGCGTGGATCAAATTGAACAGGACGCCTAGTACGAGGATGAGTATCCCGCGGGCGATGGCGATGGCGATGGAGAAGAGGCAGGTGAAGATGGTCTGGGCAATCAAGATGGTGGTGCTATTGGGCCAAGTGGTGGTTAGTTGTTCTTTTCTTATTTGTTTTGCCGCAAACGTGTGTATTTTTTATAGGCGTGTATTCGAGCCTTTGTAAAAAATATCCTATGTATGAAATGTTAGTTTTGTTATTCGTACGTGATCTTTTTATTTGTTCGGGTTTGTACATTTTTTTGATTTTGTTTCTTGGTTGCTTTTGTCATAATAAATTTGTTCGAGTAGGATGAACGAGGTTTAAATGAAGACTAGGTTTGACTATGGCCGAGGGCCAGTAGGTGTTGGTTCGAACGAGGTCAAACACGTCACATATTTATTTATGGCTGAGGGTCGATTAGGTGTTCATCCAAACGTGATCGAATATAACCTTAATTAAGTTAAGGCCGTGGGCCGAGTTGGTGTTAATTCGAACGAGGTCGAATGTAACCTTTATCTAGTTAAGGCCGTGGGCAAATTAGGTGTTAATTCGAATGAGATCGAATGTAACCCTTATTTAGTTAAGGTCGTGGGCCTATTAGGTGTTAATTCGAACGAGGTCGAATGTATCCTTCATTTAGTTAAGGCCGTGGGCCGAGTAGGTGTTAATTCGAACGAGATCGAATGTAACCTTTATTTACTTAAGGTCGTAGGCCGATTAGGTGTTAATTCGAACGTGGTCGAATGTAACCTTCATTTAGTTAAGGCCATGGGCCGAGTAGGTGTTAATTCAAGCGAGTTCTAATATAACCTTTATTTAGTTAAGGTTGTGGGCCAATTAGGTGTTAATTAGAACGAGGTCGAATGTAACATGTGCTTGGGGAGATCAGAAATAAACTTAATATACTTGTGCTTTGTTCATTTTCTTGGAGAGATTTACATATATTCTGGGAAATGGCTGGTAGTTCAGTGCCAATCCCAGTCTATCTAATCCCTTCATTGATTGAACTGTAAAAATAGTGAGACCGATCAATGAACTGGCCGTCCAATGCCTTCTTATGGTGCAATTCAATCCTGAAGTATCCCCGTCATTGCCTAGTTAAAAATCTCCTCGGGAAAACCTAATTGGGACAAAAATCGAGTGAGGGAAAAAAGAGTGTGACTTTGGGGAACTCATCCTTTAAAAGTTGAAGTACTTGAGGTGTGTAATATTCGGTTGTTTTGAAGTCTCTTTCCTTCCATTGTTTCTAGTGTGAATGGCCCTTTGTTTACTGTTTCCATGATTTTGTAGGGGCCGTCCCAATTTGTTCCTAGTTTGCCTTCCTGTGGGTCTTTAATTGCTTGTGTTTTAGCTTTAAGAACGTAGTCCCCAACTTTGAGTGGCCTGATCTTTGCCCTTTTTTTATAGTAGCATTCTGCTTGTTGCTTTTGGGCGACCATTCTCATGTAGGCCATATCTCTTTGTTCCCCGACTTCATCGAGTTCCTGCCTTCTTTTGTCATCGTTCTGGATCCGCTTACATGGAAGTATCTTAGGCTGCCCTCCCCGACCTTGACTGATATTACTGCATCAGCCCCATAGACTAACGAGTATGGCATTTCCCTTGTCCTCATTTTTTGGCATTGTTCGTTTGGCCCACAGTACTTCCGGTAATATTTCTGGCCACAGTCCCTTGGCGTCTTTGACTTCTTCATGATTTTCAATATTGACTTGTTCGAGGATTCCGCTTGCCCATTTCCAATGGGGTGGTAAGGCGTTCAGAGTATTCTTTTGACGTGGCATTTTTCAAAAACGTTGGCGACCTTCTTTCCTGCAAATTAAGGTCCATTGTCGCCATCGATTTATTTTGGGAGACCGAAATGACATATGATGTTTTTCCATATGAAGGTGATTACTTCTTGTTCGCATATTTGGGAAAATGCTCCTGCTTCCCCCCATTTAGAGAATAGTCAGTTAAAACCAAGAGAAATCGTATGTTATCTCATCCTGCCGGGAGAGGGACCATGATGTCCATTCCCCATTTTATGAATGACCAAGGAGAAGTTACTGAGTGGAGGTGTTCGCCTGCTTGTTAGATCATTGGGGCATACTTCTGGCATTGTTCGCATTTTTTCAGGAAATCCACGGCCTTCTTTTTCATGATGGGCCAGTAATACCCCGCTCGTACGAGGCATCTGACCAAAGCTCGATTGCCAGAGTGAGATCCATTGTGGCCTTCGTGTACTTATTCAAGTACGCTCCGCGTTTGATTTGGGCCTAAGCATTTTTCCAGAGGGCCGCCCATATGTTCTTTTGTACATGTCGTTGTGAATGATGTTGTATCTGGCCGCTTGCATTCGCAGATTCTTGGCCTCTTTTTTTCGTTGGGGAGTACATCGTCTTGAAAATATGTTGTAACGACCCAGCCCACTAGTGATATTTTCTTTTCTAGGCCCTCACGGGTTTAAAATGCATCACGAGGGTCTAAGGCTTGTAAACTTATATACCCAACATCTCTCTTGTGTTTTGTCAATGTGGGACTCTTTCTAAAGACTGGGGTGTTACATACACCCCCTCTTATGGACTTAGCGTCCTCGCTGAGGTTTGCGCCACGACATGGGATTCTCCTAGACTTTGCACTGAGGTTTGCCCTGCCTAACCGGGATTTGCCTAAACTCAGTTGAGCTCTGACCCACCATCGGTAAGGCTGACACAAGAGTGGATTTGCCTAAACTCAGGTGAACTCTGACCCACAATCGGCAAGGCTGACACAAGAGTGGCTCTGATACCATCTGTAACAACCCATCCCACTAGTGATATTGTCCGTTCTGGGCCTGGGCCGTCACGGGTTTAAAATGCATCACTTGGGTATAAGGCTTGATAACTTATATACCCATCATCCCTCTTGTGTTTGCCGATGTGGGACTCTGTCTAAAGACTGGGGTGTTACATATAAAATCACACAGTTGCGTCAGTCCCAAGAAAGGTTTATGGCTCTTACCTTGATGGTCTATCGACAAGTTTAGGAGGTGGACCACATTTCAATCTCCGGTTGTAATGTTTTTGGTGGCTGTTGCTAATTTGGCGAGGGTGTCCGCCTTGATGTTCTGCGCTCAGGGAATCTGGTCGAGCTGGCATTCATCGAACTCGGGTAGTAGTTTGGAGATTTCGGTTCCAGTATTTTTGTAACATTTGCTACTTGATGTGGAAAGTCCTTTTGACTTGGTTGACCACGAGCTGAGACTCGCATCGCGACCTTAGCCGTTTTGCCCTGTATTTGAGTGATAGTCTCAGTCCTGCAATTACGGCCTCATACTCGGCTCGTTGTTTGTCATGTCCGGGCACCTTATGGACTGGCGAATTACTTCACCTGTTAGGACTTCTAGTACGAGTCCCAGCCCAGACCTTGATGCGTTAGACGCATCGTCGGTGTACAAGACCCAGAGGTCTTGTGTTTGGGAAGAAGCGTGGACGACTTCTGTTTCAACTTAGGTCATTATTTGTGCACTGAAGTCGGAGATGACCTGTGACTTTATTGTCGTTTGCGGCCGATATGTAGTATCCTGCTGGCTTAGTTCAATGGACATTTGGCCAATCTGCGTAATTTGGGTTTATGTAGAATGCTTCTTAGGGGGGAAGTCGTGACGACCGAGATGGGGTGGCATTGGAAATACTGTGTAAGCTTTCGTGAAGGTACGACTAAGGCCAGAGCTAGTTTTTCAAGATGGGGGTATCTGGTCTCGGCGTTGACTAGTGTCTTGCTAATGTAATAGATGGGAGATTTCATACCTTTATATTTTTGAACTAAAATTGCGCTCACAGCTACTCAGGACACGACGAGATAGACGAGGAGAGGCTGTCTTGGTTCTGGTTTTGAGAGCAACGATGGTGAGGACAAGTACACCTTTAACTACTTCAAGTCTAGGATGCACTTAGGGGACCATTGGAGGCCGTTCTCCTTTTGGAGTACGCCGAAGAACTTTTGGAACTTAACGGAGGATCATGAGATGAACCTCTAAAGGGCGGCGATACGGCCAATCAGCCTATGGACCTTTTTTTTGAAGGTCAAGTGCTTTGGTATCCCTTCGATGGCCTTGATTTTTTCGTGATTGACCTCGATACCTCGCTGAGACACTAGGAAACCCAAGAATTTTCTTGCGGCAACGCCAAATGCACATTTTTCGGGGTTCAGTTTCATGTCGTATTGTTTGAGTATGCCGAAAGCTCCTTGTATTGGTAAAAACGAGTTTCACACGTAAGCCAGCTTTTGACAACTCAGCCAGTCACGTGGACACAAGAAAACACGACAGCTGGATGTAACTCTTTGAAGAGGTACGGTACGAAGGGGCACGGTTTAGTAAACCCACGAACTTATCAGCTACGGGAAATTCAACTTGATCAAAATGGGAGAGAGGCACGGTCAGAATGAATCTAGACAAAGCTACGGGCAGATTCAAGGACCCACAATTAATTACTCGAACGTTATGTAACTGAACCCAAATTACCGTTATCCTTTGTAATGCCTCATTAACGTCATAATTAGTCATTAATGAATAACCATAGCAGGAGTCGTACGTTATAAGAATCTCCTATATAAGGGAAGGGAATACATCTTGTAAAGGCGTCTGATTCTCGAATACAATCAACTTCGATCTTTTATTTCTGTAATATTGTCTATTATTCATTTTCCCCATTATCTTAATCAGTAACCCGTATTCATCTTAAAAATAAGCTTTAGTCAAAGGGTCTAATTCTTTGGTTAAACAATTTGGTTCCGTTACCGGCAATCTGATAATCTTTGTTTACTTTCCAAGTGATATCCTTTGAATTATGTCAACCCCAATGACAACAACCAGAAAAGAAGTGGAACCCCAGTTCCATCACCTTCAGGAACCCCACATGGTTCGAGGGAATAATCCCTAGAAAGATCCAATAACAACCATGGTAATAATGATCAAACTGTGGAACAAGATTATGTAAAGCAAATGATTGCAGAGTATGTGAGCCAAGCTTTGCAAGAATTTGCGAGAGGGTTACCAGCAGCGTTGCCTACACCGCCAACGCCACCCCCAATAACACCATCACTATGGAAAATCCTCAATCTGTGTTGGCAAACTCAGGAAGAGGAGATACTCCTAATGAATCTCTCGAAATGAGACCAGGTATATCTAATAACTCATAATTATAAAATTTACTGCTAACCATGCAGAAATAGATGAAGGAGCAGAACGATCGCATCGAACAAATTCCTAGTGTACCACCTGTCATCAAAGGCATCGATGTTGATAGATATTCTCAACAACCGTGGAAGCCAAGTGTGGCACCTTTGCCTATACCCAAGAAGTTTAAAATTCCTGACGTTCCCAAATATGATGGTACAACTGACCCACGCGACCATGTGACTGGTTTCACTACTGGGATAAAAGGCAACGACTTAACGAAACAAGAGATTGAATCAGTCCTTGTCAAAAAATTTGGGGAAACACTTACCAAAGGGGCTCTAACCTGGTATTCTCTTCTCCCTGAAAATTCTATTGACTCTTTTGCTGAGCTTGCAGATTCGTTTATAAAAGCACACTCTGGTGCACAAAAAGTTGAGAAGAGAATAGAAGACATATTCAAAATAAAACAAGGAGACATAGAACTACTCCGAGAGTTTGTGGATAGGTTTCAACGAGAAAGAATGCAGTTACCAAGGTGCTTGATAATTGGGCAGCCATGGAATTTGCAAGCAACTTGAACGATAAAATCTCAGAAGCCACCAGGCGACTTAAAGGAGAATCTAAGAGAATTCCCCGCCACAACATGGAACGATGTATATAACAGTTACATCACTACACTCAGAATAGAAGAAGATATCATTGCTCGTTCGAGAGATGAAGATCATTCCAGATCCAGACGTCCTGAATCAGATAGAAGATCATGTAAAAACAAGTATGAACCTTACTTAGGACCCTCAGGACGCGATATCCGCCCCAGGTTCAAAAATACTAGGTCGGACTAT
>ML346261.1:0-22372 GCA_005239505.1 Nicotiana paniculata
TTTAGAAAGGGAATAGGTGTTGAGTCGTATGTGCTACTTGTATTATCATGTTCAATGTATATGAGAGGTGACGAGTACCTATGAATTGTTTATCAAGCATGCCCGTGAGTCTAATTGGTGAATTACCTGTTATTATTCCGATATTTATTGTGCTTTGAAGTGGTTTCCTTTATAAAGTTGTTGAATTGCTGAGAATATCTGTTTAAGTACTTGTGATATGATACTTCAGTCGAGAACTCAATTCATTATGTTATGTACTTGTAAGAGATTGGTTATAGCTGAGTCCTTTCCGGGCATTGTTATTATTTTGGTTGATGTCTTCCCCTTACTGGGTGGTTTTTGAAGTGAATTTCATATTGTTGAGTTCCTTGCCAAGTTGTTATTTGGTTGCTGATTTGGGTGAGGAAGAGTGTAAAGGGTGATGCCGTGTAGTCATCTCATTCATTTCATACATTGCATAGTGAGGAAAAGAGCACGAAGCGTGATGTCGTGCCATTATTTATATTGCTTTCGTTTATACATTGCATTGTGAGGACGAGAGTAAAAGCACGAAGGGTGATGCCGTGCCATTATTTATATTGCTTTCGTTTATACATTGCATTGTGAGGACGAGAGTAAAAGCACGAAGGGTGATGCCGTGCCATTATTTATATTGCTTTCTTTTACGCATTGCATTGCGAGGATGAGAGTAAAAGCACGAAGGGTGATGCGGTGTACATTTTGTTGAGTTATTATTTCATGTTGTCTTGGTTCGTTTGCATTATCGTTTGTTCAGTTATTCGTGTTTTCTTCTCACTTGTTACCCCATTACTTGTCCCCGTATTACCGTGATTAATTGCTTATTCCTTGCTACCTTCTTTGGTATATATTATAGAACTGTGCAGGTAAATTGTTGTGGTCGTGTCTAGCCTCGTCACTACTTCGCCGAGGTTAGGCTCGGCACTTACTGAGTACATGGGGTCGGTTGTACTGATGCTACACATGCACTTCATTATGTTGTGCAGATTACGCAGCCGGACCCGGTGGACATCGTTAGAGGGAGTATTCTTCAGTCCATTTCAGACGACACCGAGGTAGTTCCGCAGGCGTTCGTGGATCTCGGCGTCACTTTCTATCTTTCATTCTGTCATCTATGTATTTCCAGACAGATATATCATTTTATTTCAAACTGTTGTCTTTAGCTAAATCTTAGACTGGTTCGTGAGGTTGTGACTCCATTTCTGGGTTTACTTAAAGGGATTTCTTCGTTATTGGCTATTATTATTTAGATTTTGTTAGGGTTCCGCATTTTATCCGAATTATCTAGTTAGTGTTTATTACTTTCACTTGTTAATAAATCAACTCAATTAACACGTTGGCTTGTCTAGCGAGTGCAACGTTAGGCGCCATCACAGCCTGAAGGTAGGATTTTGGGCCGTGACACCAAAAAATGCCTATATGATTGAAGTTCAACTTCATCAAATATGACGAATCCTAGTTAAAGTTCAGCTTATTTTATTACAAGCACATAGAGCCCTCTAACCTATTCTATTTCGAAAACTAAATAGAGAGTGATTATTGGATTTTTTTAACAAGCGCCAAACAGTGTCGTGTCCCAAAAATTCTTATCCAGGATAAGGGGTGGCAAGTGGGCGGTCCGATCCCTAAACAGGTCAAGTGAGCCGGTCTTGTGAGCCGTGGTCCCAGCCCCTAAATAAAGGGGCTTAGCTGTCCCAGGCTAAACGGTTTTTTATAGGAATCAGCCTGGGACCGGGCCTACGAACTCATGGTCCCGGCTAAAAGTGTCTGACCCGTGGGCTAAGTGTGTTAAGTGGGTCCAACGGCTAAATAGTGGTTTTTTTTAAAAAAGAAAGAAATTAGAGACAAAAAGATGTTAAAAAAATATCTAAGGCAATGCCTTGTAAATTTATGATAGAATTGTGACCTAAATGTTTGAATCCGAATTTAAAGACAAAGGTAAAAATATACTCAAATCAATGCCTTATAATTTTATTATAGCATTAAGAAAATATAGCAATATATTTCTTAGTCTTCCTCCCCCTATGTAATGAGCACAACAAGATGCTATACCACCACTGAAAAGAAAAAGAAACTAATCAAAATGTGCCAAAATACAAGTTACATAATATATACTAATTTTTGTTCATACAAGTTGCATGGTATCTCTTACAAACTTCATAAATCCTTCAAGGTTCGGAGGAAGTTCTGTTGGTGGTAGCGGAAGAGTAGAGAGAGATTGTGATAGATTGATATTGATTTTGTAAGAAAAATGAAAGAATGGGGGGGTATTTATAGTTGAAAATAGGGAAAAGTGTAATTATAAAAAGTTTGGGGTTAAAATAGAGTTGAGGGGAGGGGAGGGGGGTTAAATGGCTATTTTCTAAATAGCCAACGCTATTTTTTTAAAGAACAACAACTCCTTTTAAACGGCAAAAAAAATTACTGCCGAGCTCGTTTGACCCGCCAAGGGACCGGGCAGCTGGAAATTTTTTATTAAAAAAATCATAAAAATTACTTGGTCTCCAAGTACATGAATTTTAATGAGCTTCATATCTTTATCCCTTTTTTCACGAGTGAGCCATTACTGGAGCCAGAATTTAAAGTTATGAGTTTTGAATTTGATATTGAATTCATAATTTGCTTTAGTTATTGGATTCGCAATTTAGTATTTATAAATAGTTAACAAATTTTTTAGTACAAATACATGAAAAACGCATAGATAATAATGTAGCTTCGCTCCTAAGTGGGGAGGAAGTTGCCAAAGCCTAATGACAACACAATCTTACATCCCGCATTTTGGGGGTTCTTGGCATCCATGGTACTGCGCGCTACAGGGTGACCGGACGAGTGTCATCGCGTAGGCGACGTGTGCTAACGATGCGTTGTGAAGAAGCATCAGGCATAGGGGCTATGCATGAGGCAACAACCATCTAGATATGTTGTGTTGCATGTCCTTGTCACAATCCAAACTAGAGGATCATGACTAGAACCTGGGCCATACTTGTCGAGCACCAACGTACATTTTTTTAACCTTCCTTATTATCTTTAAAGGCCGATGAGATCAATATAAATGGTAGATATGGATCATGAACAACCAAGAATGAACGATAATGGCATGAACATACATAACATAGGATGACAAGACTGCCAAGAAACTACATATAAGGTACGAGCTAAAACGCTGCATGAAAGACTATACAACAAAAATTAGCCAACACGGCATACCAAACTATACATGAGTCGACACATGTCTATGAGCCTCTAAAGGAGCATAAGTGCTGCAACATTGCCGGAACAGGGCCCCGACATACCCATAATGTCTATAACAAAAATGCATACCAAGACCACGGCAAGTCCGAAGAAGGGATCTCGCCAATAACCGTTGGACTAGGAAGCCTACTGTGGTGGGTGTTGATACCCAATTTTTTCTCAAAATATTCTTAATTGCATATATACCTTCAAAGTCATGCATTACTAGCAATTGATATTTTGCCATAATTTTTCTATGTTTTATTAATTTGTCAAGTATTTTATTTCTAATAAATAATTATAAAATTGCATCACAAATGATTTCAAAAATATTTCTTGATATTATTCCGTAATTAGCCAAATTGACATCTTTTGGCTATAATTTCAATGACTTTGCAATTATAGCCTAAACATATAATTTTGTATTATTTTTTACCAAAAAAATTAGTCTTTTTTATTTAAAATACTAAATAATAATTTTAAACTATTTTCTATGCATGAAATTTATTTTTTATAATTACTAGCTATTTTATAAATTATTTTAACTAATTCGAATTGGGTTTTTAACAAATAGCCCTATTTCATTTCAATTATAACCTATTTAAACCAACCCAAATTCCTTATCTAAACCAGCCCAAACACCTGATTAGACCAGCCCAAATACCCAGGCCCAATCCCTAAATCATACCCGATCCAATGCTGATCCCGAATTCATTCTTTCCTAAATTAACCTGATGACCCCCCTCCCCCCCCCACCAAACCTCTCTTTCACTCCTCACTCACTCGTCGTCACCCCTCTCCTTCTCTCTCAAAACTCCTTCTGCCTAACCCTAACCCTACTTCGTAGGTTGCTTGCTCGCCGTTAATAATGGTGGCTCACTACCACTCCTATCCCTAATGGCTCTCCTATGGCCGGGATTCTTGCTGTCTTGAGGTTCTCAATGGGACCAGTGGCCATTCACTCACCCTTGGGCCTGTTCTCACCAATCTCAAGTCATCATGGTTGGATTGAGTAATATCGTCCTATTTTATTACTAAATCTATGGCTTCTAAGCCGAAATCTCTCTATCTATGAGTTATCTCTCTCAAAACCCTAACTTCATCTCTTGGCTCTTTAGATCTGTAACATATCTGAGTATATTTGAGCAATTTTATTGTTTTTCTATGAAAACCTTTCTGATTTTCGAAGTGTCTCTTCATCTTCATAACTAGGGTTTCTGAACTTCTCTTCAAAATGATTTTCTCTGATTTTTAAGTGTTATTCTATGATTTTTACTGTGTTTAAACGATTTTCATTTAGGTTCTCCCTTAACCTAACTAATTATGTTAAAAACCCCTAATTTCTTGGCTTAGCTTTGGGTTCTGAGTTTGTCTTTGCTGATTTGTTCATGCGATTTGTGTGTATGCCTGTTTCTCATGAATATGTTCTGAGTCTCTATGATTTTTACCCTATTATGCTTATTAGGGATTCTTATTTGTCTCTTCTTGCCCATACTGTGTTTATTTCGTTCATCACAGAAATTTGCAGTAATTTCCTTTAATCAGTACTATTTTATTTGGATCCTTGATATCCTGTAATTGATACCCTTTGCTGATTTCCAACTTCTAAATTTTATTCTTACCTTATTATGTGATTGACTATATTATTAATTGGTTCCTACTGATTGTTTCCTTAATTTGACCTAATGTATTTAGCCGTAATTGCTTACTCTGTACCTACTGTGTTTGAATTATTTCCTATTTGTTATGCTCCAGCTGTACATGATTTCTTTACTTACTTGTTACCTTCTCTTTACCATTTGAATTGATTCCCGTAATTAAGGGAAGACTTGGACTGATTTTACTCTAATTGATTCCGATTTCCATAATCACTGTACAATTTTGATTCTTACCTTATTGACCTAGCTTTCAAACTACTATATATATTGCTCTCTTCTACTCTCATTATACAGTATCATACACACACGAACCTACATTAGTTCACATCTCTCATACACTCAAAAGCTCTTCTGCTTTCTTTGTTACTTGCTATTGTTACTAAATTAGCCGGCTGCAAGCCAAGGCTAATTATTACGCTCTCCTGTTCTTCACTTTTTGTTTACTCTCTTTACTGGTATGTTATGATTTCAATTCAAGTTCCAAAACCAATATGTTTCTTCTACTTCTTCAGTTTATCATGTTACTAATATGTTTATGTCTATTGTTTAGCTTTTCAACATGTGATTAACTTTTTCTACTTATTATACTAGTTATGTCCTAACCCCTCTTAGGATCAGCGTGCTTATGAGCCTGATTATTCCTTTTGTAGTCTGTCTAAATTTAACTCTACTCTGTTTTTGAATGTTTGTTTATTTGTTACCTAATTTCTGGTATGCAGTTGTTTGCAAAACAATCTGTTAACCTTAGTTGTTTTATTCTATGTTTAACTTGTCCTGGTATGATGTTCCAATAAGCAATTTTGGAATCCCTGCCCTATTGTCTGCTATTCCTTAAAACTTTTGTGCTTCTGCCTATTATGTGTTCACTGTACATGCCTTATGTGTCCCCAGTCCCCAATTATCCCAGTGTGAAGGGTTGTTATTTGAGTGTTGCTGAACTGTTTGGCTCCGTGTTTGATTTGTTATTTGTTTGATTACACAATTCTTGTCGAAATTGTTTTAATGCTAAACAACTCTCCTATTTTATAAAACTAGCTCTTCCACGCTGCACTTACTCAGTTCTGGTTATGAAATCTGGGTGTGAACACTGCCCGGGATCATTTAGGTCCTTAGGGAACTCTGACACACCCGGACATGCGAAAAGCTATGACTTTGGCATTTGAGGCTACAGAAAGTTTGGTACATTTGGGCCTACTTTAGACTCCCTATAGTTTAGCTTCATATTTCCAATCTATTTATGTAATTCATTCAGCTGTTGGTTTGTAATAAGTATTGTAAACAGATATTGAGGTTGGCTAGTGAAATAGGGAGGGTAGTTATATATTCTATCATTGAGTAGAAATCATGCCTTAGGCTTTTACATTCCCTATATCTGCATTAGAATCCATGCTTAGAACCAACATATTCATTCAAACCATGCCAAACATGCATTAGATATCATGTCTTTAAGGCTTTCATGTTTACTGCTTTAACGTACAACATGTCTTTAGTGCATGCGTATGCTTACCACTTAGAAATTCTACTCTTAGGATAATTAACGCAAACTGTTGCTACATATGCCTTCATAAATTGTTCTTAACAACTCTGTAATTCTCTGTGCATTTTAGAAATCATGCTTTAGGAATTCTGCACATCCCGAAATCATGTCTTAAACATTCTGCATTTTATATGTGCATATTAGATACCATGCTCTAGGATTTCGTTCGTATTTGCTTAGCCACACCTAGTTTAAACTACTGATTCATGGAAAGAGGAATAAAACAATCCCGCATATGAATATCTTGTTTTAGATAAAACTGGTAACAATCCCTGCATTTTCAGCAAAAACAACTTCAAAGCATACCTTACTGCAGCCAATTCCAAATCATGGGTCGGGTAATTCTTTTCATGCTTCTTCAATTGTCTTGATGCATAAGTAATCACCTTCCCATGTTTCATCAATAATCACCCCAAACCTATAGCTGAGGCATCACAATATACCACATAACCTTCTGTTCCTTCTGGGAGAGTGAGCACTGGCGCATATGTCAATCGATTCTTTAACTACTGAAAACTTCATTCACAAGCATAACACTACTGGAACTTAGTAGCTTTCTGCGTTAACTTAGTCAATGGTGTTGATATAGAGGAAAACCCTTTTATAAATCGCCTATAATATCCTGCTTACCCCAAGAAGCGGCGGAGTTCTGATGGTTTTGTAGGCCTCGACCAATTCTGTACTGTGTCGATCTTTTGAGTGTTGACACTAATACCCTCGTCAGATATCACATGGACAAGGAATGCTACTGAGTTCAACAAGAATTAACATTTGGAGAGCTTAGCATATAACTTACGATCTTGAAGCGTCTGTAATACTATCTGCAAGTGGCCCGCATGTTCCGCCTTTGAATGAGAATACCCCAAAATATCATTAATGAATACGATCACGAACACATCAAGATAGGGCCTGAATACAATATTCATGAGATCAATAAAAGGTTCTGGGGCATTTGTTAGCCCTCACAACATCACCAAGAAATCAAAGTGCCCATATCTTGCCCGGAAGGCCGTCTTTGGAATGTCCTTCTCCTTAACCCCCACCTGATGATACCCTGAACGTAAAATCTTGGAGAAATACTTGGCACTCTGGAGTTGGTTAAACAGTCCATCAACCCTTGGAAGTAGATACTTGTTCTTTATAGTAAGCTTATTCAACTATCGATAATCGATACACATCCTTAACTACCCGTGTTTCTTCCGCACGAACAGGACTGGCACACCCCAAGGTGAAGTTCTAGGCCTAATGAATCCCTTATCCAGCAAGCCCTTCAATTGCGCCTTCAACTCTTACAACTCTGCCGCTGCCATCCTGTATGGAGGAATAGATATGGGTTGAGTGTCAGGCAACACATCAATGCTAAACTCAATCTCCCTTTCAGGAGGAAGACCTAGGAGTTCATCTGGGAAAACAGCTAGAAATTCATTGACCACGGGGATTGATTGTAGAGTAGGCGGCTTCGCCTACGCATCCCTAACGCGAACGAGATGATAAATGCAACCTTTTGAGATCATCTTCCTTGCCTTAAGATAGGAAATAAACCTACCTTTTGGTGTAGCAATGTTCCCCTTCCATTCGATGGTGGGTTCATCAGGAAATTGAAACCTAACCATCTTCGTACGATAATCAACTTTCATAGCACGAGGCCAACCAGTCCATTACCATTATCACATCGAAATCAACCATTTCTAATTCAAATAAATTCTTCAAGGTTTGACGACTACAAATCATCACTATGTAACCTCTATATACCCTTCTATCAATCACAGAATCTCCTATCGGAGTAGATACCACAAGTGGTTTACTTATCAATTCAGGTTCAATGCCAAACTTATTAGCCACAAAGGGTGTAACATATGATAATGTAGATCGCGGAAGAATCAACGCATATACATTGTAAGAAAACACAAACAATATACCTGTAACAACATCCGGAGACGACTTGAGATCCTCTCGACCTATTAGAGCATAGGTTCGATTTTGAGCACCACTCGAACTCGGCACTACACCTCTACCTCTACCAAGACCTGTAGACTGCTAAAACCACGTGCTGGAGGTCAAACTAATGAGGAAGAACCAGACATTGATCCAGTCGGCTGAGCCATACCACCACCTTCTCTATTAGGACAATCCCGCATCATATGGCCAGGTTGTCCGCAAGAATAGCACGCATTAGAACCTCGACAGAACAGTCCAAAATGGCCTTGCCGTACTGAACACAACGGGGTGTTGGGGCTCTCGTCTAACTAGTATCCCTATGATATTGCGATCTTGATGCCTGCAAACACTGACTTGGACCAGAATAGGTAGATCGATCATACCGAGGCCTCTGAAACTGTAGAGGAGCACTAGCTACAGGTGGCGCCGAAATCCTCGAAGACTGGGGCCTGACACTGCCTCTAAAGTCATGAGAATACCCTACAAATATCTCCCTCTTATGTTGTCCCCTATGCTGCTCTCTATCTTCCCTTTGCTGGTGCTTACGATCCTCTACGGTCTGGGCATAAGTCTGAATACGGGAAATATCCATGCCCTCCACCAATGAGGTTGTCGTGCACTCATTTATCAGATGTGGTCCCAACTCGTTCATGAACATATGCACCCTATCACTCATCTCGGCCACTATATGGGGAGCATACCTTGCTAAAGAATCAAACTGCATACTATACTCTCGCACACTCATATTACCTTGTCTAAGGTTCAAGAACTTATCAGCTGTAGCTCGTCGTATCTCAACTGGAAAATAGTGACGAAGAAAGGCCTCAGAAAATTCTTTCCACACAACTTGAGGAGTGTTAGGACCCGTGGATCTCTCCCAACTATCATACCAGAAAACCACTAAATCCCGTAACCGATAAAATCCAACTCTACCGCCTCTGTATCAGTAGCATGCATAACCTGCAATGTACGATGAACCTGGTCAATAAAAGTCTGTGTGTCCTCCTTAGGATCTAATCCGATAAATTGAGGGTCTAGATTAATAAAATCACAAACCCTGGTACTAGCTGGTTTATCAACTGCACCGGTATTCTGCCTCTGAGCCTGAGCAGGTACCAAGCTAGTCAACAACTGCACCGCACTCTGCATATCCTGGTCTGTAGTGCTAGACGGAGGAACTGGTGGTGCTGGGTGCCTCCTAATATCGTCTGGAGGAGACGGAGTAGATGAGGTATGAGACGACATCTCACTCTGAGCCTCACTTTGGCCTGCTCTGGCTTGAGGCATCTGACTGGTACCCTCTCCCGTAGCTGTATCAAGCCGTCTACTAATCGCTTACTTCCTAGTCGAAGGCATCGTTGAAAGAAAACAAGGTTAATATTAGAGATGTAAAATAAAGACTCAACTTTACGCACGATCTAGATTCAGGAAGAAGGTAACAACCCTATATGTCATGTAGTCTCCTGATTATAAATGTGGCGCGCTACACATCCATAATCAAGACTCTACTAGACACGGCTCATAGACAACCCCTAGGTCAGACTTGCTCTGATACCAAGTTTGTCACGTCCTAAACTGGAGGATCATGACTAGCACCCGGGCCATACTTGCCGAGCACCAACGCCCATTTTATCTAACCTTCCTTATTATCTTTAAGGGCCAACCAGATCAATGTAAATGGTAGATATGGATCATGAACAACCAACAATGAATGATAATTGCATGAACATACATAACATGGGATGACAGGGCTGCCAAGAAACTACATATAAGGTACGAGCTACAACGCAGCATGAAAGACTATACAACAAAAATTAGCCAACAAGGCATACCAAACTATACATGAGTCGACACCTGTCTATCAGTCTCTAAAGGAGCATAAGTGCTGCAACATTGCCGGGACAGGACCCTGACATACCCATAATGTCTATAACAAAAATGCATATCAAGACCACGGCAAGTCCGGAGAAGGGATCTCGCCAATAACCGCTGAACTGGGAAGCCTACTATGGTGGGGGAGCTGCATCTACCTGTCTATCAGGACATGCAACACGACATGCAACGTCCACAAACAAAAAGGACGTCAGTATGAATAAAATACTGAGTATGTAAGGCAGGAAATCATAAGTAAGAACAGTAATGTAAACAGGGATAGAGAATATAAAACCTCTAACATTTGGGTACCTCTGAGGGCTACTGACATGAAATGTGTAATACATACATACATATATATATATATATATATATATATATATATATATATATAATATAAACTTTTAGAACATACGCCTTTGTGGGAAACATCATCATCATATCTTACCCGGCCGTAATAAGCTCGGTAAAATGTGCCCGGCCACGTGGAGCTCGGTAAAACCCAACTGATCAGTGATTTTCATGAATTAAATGTTGAGATTATGTTCTATAATCACCCATAAACAAGTATTAATGATCAAAACACTTACCTCTATGAAGAACACTGCTTTCCCTCTTCAAAAATCGCCCCCAAAGCTATATGTTCGTACAAATAATTGTGTTAAAAGGTCTAATGGTCGCGGAGGGTTTTAATTTATACTTTCTGCCCAGGGGTTCTGCACCTGCGGGACCGCACCTGCGGTCAAAACAATCGCACCTGTGACTTTTCATTAAACGGCCTAACTCCGCACCTGCGACCTCTTCCCTGGCTAGCCAAATCTCTCACCTGCGGAGCCTACTTCCGCTCCTGCGGGCCCGCACCTACGATGACCCATCCGCAGGTGCGGTTACACCAGCACCAGCAACTTCAGCAGCAACACAAGCACTCCAAACTCCCCGTTAACCACTGAAAACCATCCCGAGCCCCTTGGGACCCCAACCAAACATACCAACACCTCATATATGATCATTCAAAACTTAGTTGCACTCCCGAAGCACTAAAAATAGCATCAAAACACCAAAATCACATCAAATTCTATCCTAAGAACTTTGAAAGAACTTTGAAATTTCTAAAATCCTCCAACGATGCCGAAACTATCAAAAACAACTCCGATTTACCTGAAATTTTGCAGACATATCAAAAATGACATTATGAACCTATTTCAACTTCCGGAATTCCATTCCCACCCTGATAGCTTATTTTTCAATGCCGACCGAAAATCACCAAAAATTAACTTTCACCAATTCAAGCCTAATTCTACACCGGTCCTCACCAAAATCTTCTGAACACACTCCTAAGTCCCAAATCACCTAACGAAGCTATCCGAGCCATAAAATACGCATTCCGAGGTCATTTACCAATAAGTTAACTCTCAAATGACTTTTCCAACTTCAAGTCTATTTTTAAAGACTAAGCGACTAAACTCTCGCTACAACCATTCCGATTTCAAGCGTACCAACTCTAACACATCGATAACAGTATACCAACCTATGACAAGTCAATAACAATAATAATAGTACAATTTCTACGGGACGACCGACCAGGTCGTTACAAAGATAATCTCTTTAAAATATCAAAAGGCCATTAAAAGGTACCAGAACACAAATCATATCAAGTGTTTCTGGATGAGTAAAATAATCTGATTGTCTCAAATTGTCATTTGCTTTAAGAATGTAATAATACTTTCTCAATTCTTTCTAAAATAATGAAACAATAATCAAATTCAATGTAAAATTTATTACAATCGTCCCTATCTTTTTTTTTTTTAAATGTATTTTAATGTAAGACAAAAAGACAAAGTTATTATTACATATAAATGCACAATAAGCTTGGAACATACTAAAACACCAACAATGAGAGGAAAAAAATAAATTATGTACAAAGGATTTCTAATGAAAAGAAGAAGAATGGTCAATGAAGAAAAAGAGACAATGAAAGAGAACATTGTGCTTTAGTATTTATAGTAATCAAACTACAAGTAATAACTTATATTGAGTAATAGGAAAAGAAAATTTTGTGGTCAACATATAATGGATGCAATTTTTGAAGTTTATATCTAAATTTGAGGGAGTTCGGTGAAGATTCGAGTTGAATTTTGGTTAAAATTTTAGAATGAAACTCGAAAAAGAAAATATAAATAAATTATATATTTTTTGTATGTCAGTTGTACAATCGATATACAAAATATATACAACTAACATAATTATATACAAGTTGTATACAAATTATATGTAAAATTGTAACTAGTTGCTCTATTGCCCTTTATTTGCAAATTATATGTAAAATTGTAACAAGTTGCTCTATTGCCCTTTATTTGGTAATGTTAGTAATTTAAATTCAACATTAATATGTATGTTGCTTTTGCTGTTCCTATGCAGGGATACAATGTCAACTCTAATAGGGCTGTCATTCCTTCAACGAGAACTCGTAAACCGAGGGTACGATGGTCAAAAGAAATTTTCTTTTTCTTTTTCTCTTGAATATTATTTTTTAAAATTGTATAAATGCAGGCTAACTACAGTAGAGGAAGAATGCCAATATTGCGTGGATCGTCTTCGCGTTCAGGAGTATGTCTAATACGTAATTTATATTTATGGTTTATATTTAATATATATGTGCAGTTTATTTTGTAATAAAATTATCTTTGAAAATGCATGCTAGTTTGTGTATTGGTTTCAAATTGGTAATAAAAAAATATTCGTACTAGGTGTTTACTAATACTTAACCATGGTCAATTATATAAATTCTTAGCTCATTAAATCACCTAACTAGAGTACATTAAAAGACGTATATATTTGTATTTATTTATTTATGAAATGAAATGAATGCAGAGAGGAGTCATTCAGAGAGAATATATGGAGATTACAAATCATCAAAATCCAAACGTTTCACGGAATACCAACATGGATCATCGACAGGAGCCACGAAATCCACGGACTATGTAATAAGAAATATTTATTACTACTAATTATGCATCTTTCTAGCAGTATATATATATCCTTATATTAACAAAAAAAAATATTTTTTACATAATTTATTAATTAAAATAAAGAAGAGATTGTGAAATCAATTGGTGACTAGCACAATTGCATTGCAGACCAATTCGTAACAGGTTATATGATCCAAGTTATGCTGAGATTGGTCAACCAGTGGATCCTTACTTACGCTTTTTGGAGTTGAATCCAAACTTCTGTAAGTAATTGTCTTTCATATATTTTTTACTTTGACATATATATCATTTTTTTTGACAGATTATATTTTCGCTTAATTATCAGGCACTAATAGAGACAACAAGTGAAGAACAGATTGGGCTGACCACAGCTTTTGATGGTATCTAGCAAAGAACAAAAACTAAGAAGGTTTTTTAATTTTTGTTTAACTTAAAAATAAATACTGGGTCATTTTGAATTTTTTTTTGAATTTTCTTTTATTATTTATTTATTTATTTTTGTGAGGGAGTTCAAGAAATGTTCGATGAGAATCGAATTCATACCTATATATAAAAGTTTTACAAACTACTCCCTATTCGATTATCTTGCTATGAATCTTTCTCTCCTTTTTTGGGGGGCCTTAATAATATCTTTTTATTTTGCTTTATGGTGTTCCTCCTTCAAGTTTCAAGCGCTATGAATAGTATATTCAATAGCAATGGTATTCCACAAATTCATGATTTAGGTTTTTGTGCTAATGTTTGTTTGACAAAATAATACTCCCTCTGATCCACAAATAAGTGACCAATTTATTTTTTTTATTTTGGTCTAAAATAAGTGTCCATTTATATAATTAAGAAAAAATTTAATTTGTTTTTCCGAAATTACCCTTATGTACGTATTCGTAAATAGTTGTTCACTCCTCGTATTAACTATGCTGCAATATTTAATTAAGAGTAGTTTAGTCACACTAACTATTTTTGTCTAAAATTTTGTATTTCCTTATTGGATGTGCCCAAGGGAAATTGATCACTTATTGTGGATAAGAGGGAATACTCAACAAGAACTAGTACTCATTACTCCAATAAACTTCTATGACCATTGCTTAGAACGCATTGCACTGTCACTCGTGTAATACTATCACTATGTTTACGGTCCGGCCGGCAACTTCATTTCACATTTCATTATGTGGGCATTTGGACATAAAAATTATAATTAAAAAAAAAGTATTCAGAGTTATGTTGAAAAATGGTATTTGAAATTTGAAATTATGTTTGGACATGTATTTTACTTGAAAAAAATATTACAGTTTTGTGAATGGATAAATAAGTTTTTCTAAAATTTTGAAAAAGTGGTTTCTCTTTTTTTGAAAAATTTCCAAAAACTTACAAAATTTATGGACAAATATATTTTTGATTATTTTTTAAAAGAAGGAAAAAGATTTAGGGAAACTACTAGCTATGTCCATTTATAAGTAGCTCATTACCAAACTTGGTCAATTCACCAAATATTACTAATATTAGCCAATTAGCTATTTGTAGATAAAATAAATCAAATTTTTTATTTCTTTTGAGTGGGTATTATTAGAATGGATTGGGTACATCTTAAGGAGCTTGAATCTCAATTCTGGGATGATTTGGTGAAGTTTTGAGATGGTTTGAATTAAAAATTCTAAGTAAAAACTGAACATGAAAAAAATGATATGTGTATCTTACTGTGCATCATTCATGTATCACATATGTATCATATTTGTATCAATTGCGTATCACATGTATATCCATGTATATATGTGTGTGAGATACATGCATGATACATGTTTGATACATGTGTCGCAGAAAAAAAAATTTAACTCAAATTTGATTACGAATTTTGATATAAAACCAGTTCACCTCCAATCTTTCTCAAATTTTATATATTAATTTATCTATATGTTTTCAATGAATTTCAACAATACCCATTGAAAAAGTTTCTTTTTTGCTTAGATTTTTTGGAATATTGAATATATATTTTTTTATTACATCGCCTTATTTGCTACCTCATCCATGAAATTTCCTTTCCGTCTTGCATTTAATGTTGCTAATCACGCTTAAAAATATGAAAGGTGATTTTTGCTTGTGGTTCTTTGAGAGAAAGAACCTTATTTATTTGATTTTTTAATTTTTATATGTGTTTGGCTAGTTTTGGTAAGTCTGACTAATGGCTAGAGATTGATAAATTGAGACTTATTTGAGACATTTGTGTAAGTTTTCCAAATATTTATAGACAAACGGGCCTATGTTTCCTTCTGGTAATTACCCAAATGTGATGACCCAAAAGGTCATCCTGCGATGACCCAAAAGGTCATCTTGTGTAAATTTAGCAAAAACTTTGTTTCGAGGCCCTGAAAGCCTCCGTTAATCTCACCTCGATATGCGTGCGCATCCCGGACGCGTAGCCGGGAATATTTTATGTGGAAATGTTTAACAATTGAATTGATGATAATTAATGGAATAAAGTTGACTTTGATCAATATTTTTTGGTAAACAGACCCGGACTCATGATTTGAAGGTCCCGGAGGGTCCGTAGGAAAATATGGGACCCGGGCGTATGTCCGAAATCGAATCCCGAGGTCCCAAGTCCGAGAAATGAATTTTTAAAGAGAAATGTTTTCTGAAAATAAGAAAGACTTTTGAAAATGAACTCTGATGTGAAATCTATGTTACCGAGCCTGTATTATGGTTCTGGAGCCCGGAACAGGTTCAATATGTGCTATGTGAGTTATCTGTGCAATTTGGTAAGAAACGGACTTGGTTTGACGTGCTTCAGATCAAAATTGGAGAATTTAGAAGTTTATGAAGTTTGAGAAAATTCTATAGATTTTGTAATTTAATTCATTGTTTTTATGTTATTTTGGTGGTTATATTACTCGAATAAGTTTGTAGGATGATTTTGAAGTCATGTGTATATTTGGTTTTGATCCCCGAGGGCTCAGGTGAGTTTCGGGTAGGTGTCGGGGTGCTAAACTTAGGAAATTTCTGGTGTTTTAGGCTATATCTGGTGTCCAGTTATTCCTTCTCTGCGATCGCGGTGTATCGCACGCGATCGCGATGTTCAATTTAAGAAGGGGTCAATTTGCTCTGCGCGATCGCAAAGAGCTGAGTGCGAACACGGAGCCTTAGGGTTTAGCTCTACGCGATCGCACCCCTATGTCCGCGATCGCGTAAGTCTCCTGTGGGGTTGGGGGCTGGGCAGCAAATTGTTCTATGCGAACGCGTTCTTTCGTTAGCGATCACTTGGGTCCACGTCCGGATTCTCTGCGATCGCACTTCTTAATTCGCGATCGCGTAAGCCTGAAGTCCAGTACTCTCCGCAATAGCAGCCTTTCTGTAGCGATCACGTAGAGTAAAATCGTCCAATTATTTAAAGTATCCAGAACAGAATCCCATTACGGGATTTTCATAATTTTTCACCATCTCCTTCTTTTCCAAACCCCATAGCCGATTTCCAAGCTGCTCTTCCTCCATAACCACTTAGGTAAGTAATCTTAACTCCAATTTCTTCCATTTTCTTCATCAATCATTAGATTCTAGGCCTAGAAACATGAAATCAAAGGTAGAAATATGGGGTTTTGGGTAGAGTTAGGGCTTTTGAAATTTTTGGGAATTCTACCTCATTTTGGGGTCGGATTTCAAAACAAATTGTATATTCGGATTCATGGGGGAATGGGTGATCGGGTTTTGGTCCGAACCTCGAGTTTGGACCAAACGGTCCCGAGGTTGAATTTTGGTATTTTTGGAAGAATTATGGGAAATGTATAATTAGTCTTTGGGATTGAGTTATTGAANCCGAGGTAAGTGTTTGGCGTAAACTTAGTTTGAGAGAGTAGGTATAGAGTCTTATTTTCTATGTGTAATTCATGTCCAATGTATAGGTGAGGTGACGGGTACCTATATGTTGTTGTCAAGCATGCGCGTGAGTCGTTCTTCGATTAGTTATTTAATGTTCTTTGATATTCTCCGTGTTGTGAATATCGGGAACCTTGGAAGTGGTACCTTGAGGTTACTTCATGACGTAGAAAATTATTGATTATGTGTTCGGTCGAGGATTTTACTGTTGACATTATACCTCTGAGTGAGATCGGTTATAGCTGAGTCCCTTGCCGCGACAGTAGAATTTTGTTGAATATTTCTGTACATTTAAAATGTCGTATTGTTAAACTTTCACATCAATTATTGCTTTTACACTCATCATGCACGAGGGAACATTCCGTGCCGAGTGATTATTATTTATGCACGAAGGAACATTCCGTGCCGATGATTATTATTTATGCACGAAGGAATAGTCCGTGCCGATGGTTATTATTTATGCACGAAGGAACATTCTGTGCCGATGATTATTATTTATGCACGAGGGAACATTCCGTGCTGATTGATTATATTTATGCACGAGGGAACATACCGTGCCGATTGATTTTTATTTATGCGCGAGGGGACATTCCGTGCCGATTGATTATTATTTATGCGCGAGGGGACATTCTGTACCGATTGATTATTATTGATGCACGAGGGGACATTCCGTGCCAAGTCATTATTGTTTATGCGCGAGGGGACATTCCACGCCGTGTGATTTTGAGGTTATACACGAGGGTCATGCCGTGTTTTCCCCTGTCTATTATACTTGTTCGGGCTGATATTTCCTGTTTCACTTCTACATTTCTGTTAGTACTTAATTCTACTGTTTTAGAAATTGTTGCCCCTCTTATCCCTAGCATTTTCTTCCGCAATACTTTATTCTTGTTTATTTTCTGCTATACTATTGAGCTGCACAGGTACAATTTGTTGTCGTGTCCTAGCCTCGTCACTACTTCGCCGAGGTTAGGCTCAGCACTTACTCAGTACATGGGGTCGGTTGTACTAATGCTACACCTGCACTTCTTTATGTTGTACAGATTATGCAGCTGGACCCAGTGGACATCGTTAGTAGGAGTGTCCTTCAGTCTATTCCAGACGACACCGAGGTAGTTCCGCATGGCGTTCATGGATCTCGACGTCTATGTCTATCTTTCATTCTGTCCTTTATGTGTTTTCCAGACAGATACATCATTTTATTTTCAAATTGTTGTTCTTAGTCAAATATTAGACTGGTTCGTGAGGTTGTGACTCCACTTCTGTGTTTGTACTTAAAAGGATTTCTTCATTATTAGTTATTGTCATTTAGACTTATGTTAATGCTTCCGCACTTTATCTCTATTATCTAGTCAGTGTTTGTTATTTTCACTTGTTAATAAATAAATTCAGTTAACACGTTGTCTTGCCTAGTGGGTGCAACGTTAGGCTCCATCACGGCCTGAAGGTGGGACTTCAGGTCGTGACAAGTTGGTATCGGAGCACTAGGTTGCTTAGGTCTCACAACTCACGGACAAACATGGTAGAGTTTGAGGGATCGGTACAGAGACGTCTGTACTTATCCCCCAGAGGCTGCAAAGTTAGGAATAACTTCACTTTTCTTCTTTTCTGCCGTGCGATTTGAAGTCTAAATGCTAATTGAGTTTCAATTCTATTCTCTCGTAGATGGCGAGAACGCGTGCTTCCTCATCTACCGGTCAGCAGCTCGATTCTCCTGTTGCAGCTCCTACGAGGGGCTGAGGCCGAGGCCATATTAGAGGCCTAGGCAGGGGCAGGGCAACAGCCCCAGTAGAGGACCCATAGGTAGACTTTGCTGGTGAGGTTCCTACCCAGACGGTTCCCGTTGGAACAACTCAGGTCCCAGAGGGGTTCATTACCACCCCGGTGCTTCAGGACGCTCTAGTCCGCTTAGTGGGATTCATTGAGAGTGTGGCTCAGGCCGGTCTTCTTCCTACTGCACCAACCGTCTCTCGAGCTGGTGGAGGGACCCAGACTCCTGCTACTCGCACACCAGAGCAGCTAGATCCTCAGTTCTAGACTCCGGTACCTCAGACGGCCGGAGTAGCTCAGCCGGGCATTGTGGCTCCGGCAGTTAGGGAGCAGCTATGTCAGTAGATGCTTTATGGAGATTGGATAGATTCACCAAGTTATCCGCTACTACATTTACTGGTGCACCATCAGAGGATACCCAGGATTATTTGGACAACTGTCATGAGGTTCTTCTGAACATGAGCATAGTAGAGTCCAATGGAGTTAATTTTGCTACTTTTCGTCTTTCGGGTTCCGCCAAGACTTGGTGGAGAGACTATTGCTTGACCAAGCCAGCTGGTCTGCACCATTGACTTGGGCTTAGTTCTCCGAGTTATTTTTGGGGAAGTTCCTTCCAGTTACTCAGAGGGAGGATCTTCGGAGGCAGTTTGAGCACCTCCAGCAGGGATCTATGTATGTCACTCAGTACGTATGGCCCCGTCAGAGTTGAAGGAGTTGAAGGATCAGTTGCAGGATTTGTTGGATAAAGGCTTCATTAGGCCTAGTGTCTCTCCTCGGGGTGCTCCGGTATTGTTTGTCAAGCAGGAAGATGGCTCGATGAGGATGTGTATTGACTACCGACAGTTGAATAAGGTTACTATTAAGAATAAGTATCATTTGCCGAGGATTGATGATTTATTCGACCAGCTTCAGGGTGCTTCTATGTTTACCAAGATTGACTTGAGATCTGGTTACCATCAGCTGAGGATTAGGGCGTCTGATGTCCCTAAGATAGCCTTTCGCACTCGTTATGGGCATTATAAGCTCTTGGTGATGTCATTTGGGCTGACAAATGCCCCCGCTGATTTCATGGAGTTGATGCACCGAGTGTTCAGGCCTTATTTGGAATCATTTGTGATTGTTTTCATTGATGATATATTGATATACTCTCGCAGCCGAGAGGAGCATGAGCAGCACCTTAGAGTCGTCCTCCAGACTTTGAGGGATAGTCAGTTGTATGCAAAATTTTCCAATTGTGAGTTCTGGTTGAGTTCAGTTGCATTTCTAGGCCATGTGGTATCGTCAGAGGGTGTTCAGGTGGATCCCAAGAAGATTTCAACAGTAAGAGATTGGTCTAGACCCACCTCAGCTACAGAGATCCGGAGTTTCTTCGGCTTAGCAAGTTATAATTGCTGGTTTGTGGAGGGATTTTCATCCATTGCAGCCCCGATGACCAGGTTGACTCAGAAGAGTGCTCAGTTCAGGTGGTCTGATGAGTGTGAGGCGAGCTTTCAAAAGTTCAAGACAGCCTTGACCACGACACTAGTGTTAGTTTTTCCCACAGGTTCAGGACCGTATACCGTGTATTGTGATGCTTCACGGGTTGGGCTTGGTGCAGTGTTGATGCATGATGGCAAGGTTATATCTTATGCTTCTCGTCGGTTGAAGGTTCATGAGAAGATCTATCCAGTTCATGACTTGGAGTTAGCAGCTATTGTGCATGCCTTGAAGATTTGGAGGCATTATTTGTATGGTATGCCATGTGAGGTGTTCACAGATCATAAGAGCTTACAGTATCTGTTCAAACAGAAGGAATTGAACATGAGGTAGAGGAGATGGTTAGAGTTGCTGAAGGATTATGATATTACCATTCTTTATCATCCGGAGAAGGCCAATGTGGTGGCCGATGCTTTGAGCCGGAAGTCAGCCAGTATGGGTAGTCTTGCCTATTTATCAGTCCGAGAGAGACCTCTTGCTTTGGATATTCAGGCTTTAGCCAACCGGTTTGTGAGATTGGAGGTTTCTGAGACTGGCAGTGTTTTGGCCCATACCGTAGCCCGTTCGTCAATGTATGACCATATTTGGGCCAGGCAGTATGATGATCGTCATTTATGTGTTCTTAGAGATAGAGTTAGTCACGGAGATGCGAAACAAGTTACTGTTGATGATGAGGGAGTTTTGAGGATGCATGGTCGGATTTGTGTACCTGATGTGGATGGTATTCGTGATTTGATACTTCAGGAGGCCCATAGTTCCTGATATTCTATTCATCCGGGCGCCGCAAAGATGTACCAGGACTTGCGGTAGCACTATTGGTGGCGGAGGATGAAGAAGGATATTGTATATTATGTAGCTCGGTGTCTGAACTGCCAGCAGGTTAAGTACGAGCACCAGAGACCCGGTGGTTTGATGCAGCAGATTCAACTTCCCGAGTGGAAGTGCGAACGTATCACCATGGACTTTGTAGTTGGACTCTCACCAACTCAGAGGATGTTTGATTGTCACGACCCAAACCGATGGGCCGCGACGGGCACCCGATACCTTACTCAACCGAGTAACGTATCATTCTTATTACATCATCATATACCCGTGACATACGGGCCTAATAGGCTAACATTATCATTTATAAACTCAAAACATAGGCCGACAAGTCCGTATAATCTTCCACGTATACGACATATGTCTACAAGCCTCTAAGACTACATAAATGTCATAAATGTCGGGATAGAGTCCCGCCATACCAAACAATACCCGTCTAAATCATACTAACCAAACAAGCGATTCTGAAGCAAATGGAGCGCACCAACATCTTCCGCTAAGCTGATATCCTACTTGGAGGGCTCTCAACCTGTCTATCGGGACCTGCGGGCATGAAACGCAGCGTCCCCAGGAAAAAGGGACGTCAGTACGAATAATGTACCGAGTATGTAAGGCACAGAGACATGGAAGAAATATAGAGCACATGACTCAACCTGTAAGACCGAATAGCTTTGTAAATCATAAATTATTTTTAGCGTCATGCATATTCATATGAATGTCATGTCGTGCATAGGTACATGTTTCATAACATCATCAGCCTCTGAGGGCATCCCATCATATCATATCAGCCACTGTGGGCAAGATCATCATCGTATACCAGCTGATCAGGTGGTGGTACGTATATAGCGCCATAACCTTTCCTATATCCCATGTACATATATATACATACATATATACGCGTATATAATGTCGTTTGAATATACATACATATATACGCGTATATAACGTCGTTTGAACCATATTTTAGCCACTGTGGGCAACATCATCATCATATACTAGCTGACCAGGTGGTGGCGCGTATATAATGCCGTAACCTTTTTCCATGTCCCATATACATATATTTATATATATACGCGTATATAACGCCATCTGGTCATGGGTCAATGTGCATATGTAAATGCATGAAATGCATATGAAATACGTCAATAAAATCTCTCGGTACGTCATAAGGCCATTATGCCTCTGATTAATATCAT